>JBAMBL010001607.1:0-207339 GCA_037043405.1 Drosophila subquinaria
AAATAAAATGCAATGGGACTGTATAAGAACCAATTAATTAATTGTGATTATGGAGATCTGCTAAGCTCCTGTTAGCCGTCAGCATCGACGCTGTTATTCCTGTTTCTCTCTTTGTGGAAGCTGCTCACCGGTGCATGCTCCCACAGTTCCTTTTGCATTTATTTGTCCCTTCTTAATATCTCTGAAAACACAAACCAAACGACTTGAGTTCGAGCGACATATGTATTTTTCACACACGGGGCATTTTTCAGAGAATTTAATACAACCGCTTACTACGATGTTTGCTTTCGTAATGACGTTTGTGCCCCGAAAAAGAGAGCATGTCAAACGAATACATCACCATGTATAAATCCACCTTGGTCGATAGAATCAAGCACTTTATATATCGATATGTTATTAAGCGAGCTGTATCAATATTTTAGATTTTATCTAATTTATGATTTTTCGGCTTATTGAAGTTGTATTTTATTGATAAATTATTACTAAATTAACAAATGAAAATTCATATATTAACATTTCGATCGATCGTATTGAATTTGACTTATCGGTAAGTCGATGATTCAATAAAGCGATATGTTGTCTTTCTGTTCTTCCGCAACAGAGGTGCAAGCATTGGCATCGATATGTTGTCGTTCTGTAATGCTCACATGGTACTGTTAAAACACATAATTAGAGAGGGTTCTACCAATTTGTCCTTTTTGCGGACAGATCTGTCCGTTTTAAAAATGCGATATCCGGAAAATTTGTAAAACGGTACTTTGAAGTTTATTAGAAAAATTTATGCAATTCCTGTGGAAAATATTCTACTGGCTAACACTTTCAATTCAATTTCAATTTGAGTTATTTTAAAGCTATGATTTTATATTATTAAGTATTATTATTTGTATTAATAAGAAAACCATGTTTGTCCAGAAAAAAACTGTCCGTTTTCTGTAATTTTTTTGGGTTTAACCGGCCTTTTTTGCGTAGAGGCGTTAGCCACACTGGTGTAAGCCAGTTAACAGCTGTTAAATTCTAACTTGAGACTATTTCAATGTTTTCTTACAATCAAGCCGCCACCTGAACATCTTTGATTTAACGAATATGTTATGTATCCCCATTGGCAATAAATTGCTTAGTTGAATACCATTTAAGAAACAATTGTATTACCGATTAACCGATTCTGATAGTTTTTGCCAGGCAAAATAAAGAAGTACTGTTAATAACATTACTGCAAACTGTTGGGTTTTGTTGTATGCGTGTGCAGTGTTAAGCAACAGTGAACAATAGAGTTGATACTCCGACATGCACTTGATCAGCTCACGGGATTGGCCACATCTGTTGTTGTTGTTGCTGTTGTTGTTGTTGTTGCTGTTGTTGTTGTTGTTGTTGCTACTGCTCTGGTAGCGAGATTGCTCCAGATATCGAAAGCATTGTTGCACCGTATCCATGTAAAAGTTGCGCAGCCCGCGATCCCGCAGATCCTTGGTCAGGAGGTAGCTCACCTTGCGGCGATCTGGCTGTCCATTCGCATCCACCTGGCCAGAATTATATAGCATATGATTTTTAAATAAAAATGTAAATTTACCTTAAATTCTATCAGTTATTAATGTAGTTGAAAAATTAAAGCTGAATATATTTTTTATATTATTATTGTAATGGGGAAATCTGCACTGCGACCCTTTGGATCTATTGTGCCCCCTTCCGAGCCTATAGCTCGTCCATCAACCCTAGTTCTCGCACGAATTCGAGAGTTTTTACCGGGTTGAGGTCTGCTAAGTCCTCCTTCGGTAGGACATGTTTCCCTAGAAAACTACATCTACGTCTAGATAGAGCAGTGCATTCTGCTAGTATGTGCATCGAGGATTCCTCCTCGCAATTGCAGAACCGGCAGGTTGCACTGCTTACAATTCCTAACTTAAATAGGTGACTTCTCAGTTTGCAATGCCCGGTCAAGAGACCGGTGAGTATTCTGAGTCTATTCTTCCCCAATGCGATTACTTGCTTAAATCGCTTTGGGTTGTAGCTACCTAGGAGGTGTTTGGCTTGTCTGAGACCTGTGGTCTCCATCCAATGCGATTGCTGAAGTCGCCTCTCCTCTTTTCGTAGGTATTCCCGTATTGTGTGTCTTCCAATTCCACAAAAAGGTTCAGGACCTATTAGGGGCCTGCATGCACCCATTCTGGCTAGTGTGTCAGCTGCTTCGTTCCCTGCTATATCCATATGGCCTGGGATCCATCTTAGGGTTAACCTATTTTGCGATCCCAGTTGGTTTAGCTTCTTTCGCACCTCGTGCACTACTTTAGACGTTATTTTCGCCTTGCTGAGTGCATTGAGAGCTGCTTGACTATCGGATAGAATGGCTATGTCTCTATTCCGATAGTTACGCTTGAGATTAAGGTCCACACACCTCCCTATTGCACATACCTCAGCCTGGAAGATGCTGGTATATGTTCCTAGAGATTCATGGTAAGATATCCGAGGGCCTACAACTCCAAGTCCTGTGCCTTGGTCTGTAAGAGATCCATCGGTGTACCATTTTATGGTGTGTTGACTCATGGGATGGACTTTATCAAGTGTTGTCCAGTCCTTCTTACTGCTCAGGTTCACTTTGAAATTCTGCTCGAACATAAGCTCGGCAGTCATTTCGTCCCTTGGCTGTAAAAGTAAGGGAAGATCACCTGATAGCAATTCTGCGTCTCTGTGGCTAAGGATACTTCCCACCCCCTCTCGTGCTATCCTTAGCAGAGTCGCCCTTTGTTGCAGTTCAATGAATACATGGAGTGGCGTGAGCTCCATTAAAACTTCTATAGCCGTTGTCGGACAGGTGCTCATAGCCCCCGTCATACATACGCAGGCCATCCGTTGCAGTCTTAACAGCTGCTTCTTGACGGTGATGAGTTGGGCTCTATCACCCCAGGCTATTGCTCCATATGTGAGCATTGGCCTGACTACCATTAGGTATAGCCATCTAATAATCTTCGGTGATGTGCCCCATGATTTTCCGGCTATGCGGCGACAGGCATAAAGTGCTCGAGTGCACTTTGCTATCGCATTTTGTACATGGGGGCCGAATTTAAGTTTACTGTCGAAAGTGACTCCTAGGTACTTAACCTCCTTACTTGTTTCTATTATGCTGTTTGATAGCCTTATTTGCCTCATTCTCTGCAGCTTGTATCTTCTAGTGAAGGGAACGATGACTGTCTTGGCAGGGTTGAGGTTGAGGCCCACCTCTCCACACCAGTCGCTCGTTATCCGTAGACCTAGTTGTACAATGTCACAGAGTGTTTCTTCGAATTTGCCTCGTGCTATGATGACAATGTCATCAGCGTAGCCTTGACATTGAATTCCATAGCCGGCAAGTTTCTGGAGTAGCTCATCTACCAGCAGACTCCATAGTAAAGGAGACAAAACTCCCCCTTGAGGACAACCTTTTGTGGTTGTGACAGTAACAGTGTTATCTTGAACTGTTGCCGTGGCTTGTCTAGACCCCAGCAGTGAGGAAATCCATCTGCCTGTGGTAGGGTCTAGGCCCCTCCTGGTCAGGGCAGCCTTGACAGCATCGTGAGATGTGTTGTCGAAGGCACCTTCTATGTCCAGGAAGGCGCATATGGCCACCTCCTTATTTTCGACTACTGTGCTTAAAGTGCGGTGTAGTTGATACAGTGCCGTGTCCGTGGATCGGCCTACTCTGTATGCATGCTGCGTTGATTGCAGCGGGGATTGCACCAGAAGAGTGCTTCTTATCTTGTGGTCCACCAGCTTCTCCAGCGTTTTCAGCAAAAACGATGTTAAGCTGATGGGTCTGAAGGACTTGGGGCTGGTGATATCTTTCTTCCCTGCTTTGGGGATGAAGACCACCCTAGCTCTACGCCACGCACTTGGTATGTATCCGATTTATATATTTTTTATAGCAATAAGTAAATTTTATAAAACACAAGTCTTTTCCAATATACTCCAGTCAAAGAAAACAATATATCTGCGATTTTCTCATTTCCTTATACATTTTTTTTTCGAAATTGATAATTTTGTTAACTCAAAACTCTTATTTGCAGATTAATTCTTTTAATTGTCGTATTAAATTAAAACAATTATAAAATTTATAAATTTATCTTAATTACTAAACAATCGTTTTTTTTTTTTTTTTAAGGACTATAATCGAGCTACTGTCCTTAAAATTTAAAAGGTTTTTTTTTCTTTTTAGTATACAAATTAATTTTTAAGTTATCTTTTATTTTATTGTCATTATTACATTAGAGCTAATTATTAAATTTAAATTTTTATTCAAAGCCATAAATAATTTGTTTTATTTTTTTTTATTATATTTATGTTAACGCCTTCTAAAAATCAAATATAAGGCGTATTTTAAATTTTTTTTTAAAACAATTTAAAACAAATTAATAATGAAAATTATTTTTAAATATAATTTTTTTATAAAGTCATATAGAACTTTCTTTCAATTTTTATATTGGCCACATTCAAGTTTTAAAACTAAAATTATTTATATTTTTATTATTTTTTACTTCTATAATTAAATTGAAAATATAAATTATGTCATTAAATCAAATATTAAAAGAATTTAAGCAATTAATCATAAACTTTTTTTTTTGTTGACTTTTAAGCTCATAATTTATATTTAAGATTGCTGCTCACCATGTTCATTTCCTCGAAGAAACACTGTGCCACACAGGAGGAGAATTCGCCAGTGTTATTGTTGCTATTGTTGTTGTTGTAATTGTTGTTGTTGTTATTATTGTTGTTGTTGTTGTTGTTCGGTCTATTGTTGTTCATCTCGGAGTGTTTCAGGCTGCGCTGCCAGCGATTGCCATAGGATTGTTGTCCTTGTCCCTGTCCTTGTCCCTGATTTTGTCCCTGATTCTGTCTGTCCCTTTCACCCTGTCCTTGTCCTGCTCCTTGTCGATAGTTGTCCTGATTGTTGTAGTTGCTGTCATAATTGTAGCGTCGATGTTCATTTCCTTCTTCCTGGTTGCCACTGCCACTGGCGCGTTGCATGCAACTGCGCACGATCCGTTTGAGCTCCTCATCGCTGACGCCATCCTGGGAGCGACACTTTAGACTCCAAATGCCACAACAGCAACAACAACACACTAAGAACAACAACACGAAACGCATTTCGAAATACTGCTCTCAAATGTAGCATGCCACAGCAGCTTTTATAGTCAACTCCGTTGACAACTTAATAGCTCTTACTTGATGGACACACAATTACCGTGTTTAGAATTCAAAAAAAAATGGAGAGCTAGCTCTATTAGTCTCTTATGGTCAAGCTCCCGACTATAGGATACCCAATACTTAATTAAATATATAAAAAAAAATTGTATTGCATACTTTAAGACACTTACATTTCTTTTAAGCTTTAATCAGGCATTACTAACGTTCTGTTATCCCGACTTTGTTGAGATTTAGTTGATTGATAGCTTATTATAAGAAATAAAAATTTAACGTAAATTTGATTTCATTCCTTTTAGAATTTCAAATATTTTAGACCTTTGAATCTTAAAAAAATTTATTATTTATCTTCATATTTATACGCGTTGATCTACCCAATCTGAAGACCAAAACATTGTTAAGAGCCAGACGCCTCAAATATGCTATGAATATAGGAATAATAAGCACAAAATTGATTGACACACAATATAAAAGAATTATCTTGTCATAAAATTTTCATTTTTAGATGCAATTGAAGCTGGAACAAATTACAGGCAAGGGGGAGTCGAAACTAGAGACGCTGTGGGAGGACTATCAATCAGTTTTGGCCAATTATGGCAAGCACATTGAAGGCTTCTACTCGGAGTACGTGGATCTCAAGCAGCGGGACGAGGAGAGCGCCCAGCTGATCAGTCAACAGAGCTATGAGATTGAGCATCTGATTGAGCAGCTCTCCAATCTCCGACTACTCGCCGAGGAGCAGCAGCTGAAGCAACAGGCTCAACTCGAGCACAGACAGCTAATCAAGCAACAACTCACCGATCGCTTCCGGGAACTGCGAGAATGCGTCGACCTGGAACTGGAGAATCAGCACAAGCTCTTCAAGCAAATGTCCGTGGAGAGTCATGAGGTCATTGAGGTGAGTGCAACCCTAATGTGAATAAATAGCTTAAGATATATTTATTTAATAAATAAGTATATCTTTTTAATCACTATATAATATTCACTAATAATAAATTCATTACTCAAAGTACATATTGGAGAGATGCCAAATGAGTTGGTATACTCCTGTAACTTACCTATAGAAAAATAAGTTTCTACCAGACTTAAAGCTGTCATAACTTAGTTTAATTTCATTTAATTTACCTATAAAAACAAAGTTTCTAACAGACTTAAAACTTCCGAAACTTGGTTATAACTTGATTGATTTTCATGCTGATTATCAATTTGATCATTATTTGAACAAGAAATTTATTCTGCATTCAACATTTTATTTATTCAGCAAATGTATTTTTTTTTTTAAATTTGTTGATTTTTTCCATACCAACCAACCCCTTGACGTTTTTCCAAAAACTTTGCGCTCTTCTAACTTTGTCAAAACTTGATCGATTTTCAGGCTGAATATCATTCATCAATCATTTGATCAATTGATCATGATTTAGTCCTAGATTGATACTGCATCTAAATATTATAAAATTTAGAAGTTTTTAAATTTTTGTTTAAAATTTTCAATCTTTTTTGAGGTTTTATTTAAAACTTTGAACTCTCATAACCTTATCAAAATTAAGCCGATTTTCAAGCGGAATGCCATTCTGATTATGATTTGGCCTTCTTAATGAACTTTGCATTTAAATTACTGTAAATTATTAATTTTTTTTCCAAAAGTAAAAAATTTTCCAATATATTTTTATATAGACACTCAAAGGCATCCTAGCCAAGGGAGAAACTTTGACGCAGCTGGCGCGAATCTGCTCCAAAATGGAGACACAGCGGGAGAAAATGTTTCTGCTGCCACAACTGAGTCGGGAGATAATTGAGATACGAGAACTTCAGTCGCCGACAGAGGAGACAATCTCAGATCCACTCAAGGTAGAAAATTCTAAAAGACTTTAAGAGAAGTATAAATACAGTTATGAAAAATATAATAGAAACGAGGGTTATTTGGACATTTTAAAAATAATATTTAATAATATGATAAATTATGAAACTAAAAACAAGCGTCTTTAGGATACCCGTTACTTATTTAAATATATTCAAAATATTTTTTATTGCATGCTTTTAGGCCCTTACATTGCTTGAAACTTAAATCAGCCATTACCACCTTTCTATTTGTCCGATTTAGTTGCGATTAAGTAGGATGATAGCTTTAATGAATAGATAACGTTAATTACCAAAAAAAATATGTACTATTCTAAAAACGGTGCGTGTGGAGGCGGATTTTCGGTGGCGGAAAGGGGCGAGGCTATATCGACTCGGCTTTTGATGTTGATCAAGAATATATACACTTTATAGGGTTGGAGATGCTTCCTTCTGCCTGTTACATACATCACAGCGAATACAATTTACAAGATTATCGTTTCGTACCGTTTATCGTATTATTTTTCCTATAACCGCTTATCAATAATTCATTTTCCAGGAGGAAGTTGCCAGTCTGCCGCAGATGGAAACCTTTTGGAGGCGCGTCAACAACGTGGCCGTCGACGTGGCGTGTCTGAAACAACAAAAGCGCAATCTAGAAGCAGCAAATGCTCATCTAAAGTCGGAGCTGCAAGACTATTTGATTAATCTGAACATCAGCAATGGCTCCAATAGCCACATACAGAGTTATCTGTCCAGGCGACCCAAGAGCATGTCCGTGGATCGCGTTACGCAGCTGAGATTGCAGCCAAAACAGGTGAAAAGCGCAATGGCCACGGCGGGTGGCGGCAGACGCCCACTGCCACGCCCACATGGCGAATATGTGCCGAGGTGTGAGGCAAATATCTCGAGCACAATACGTTCGCGCAGCTTGATACGCGGCAAACCACAGTTGGCCAAGATTCAAAACAAAAACCAACTTATTTAGTCTGACAAAAATTCAACAAAATAAAGAAATAAATTTTAAAAATTCACAGTACTTACCGAATTTTCGAAATTGTAAGTAATCCTCAGAAATGCAAAATTCCCGGAATATTATAAAACGCTTTGCGCTCAGTCGCTGTCCGCCGCCGGCGTTTGGCAAGATGCCCGTGCGGGAGTCAATTAATCAGGGCGGAAATATTCTGGCGCACGCCAGATTGGCCAATTGCTGCCGCAAGCTATATACCCGATTGTTTGGCTGGGGCCTCAAGGCCGGAGTCGGACAGGCGTTGGCAACGCGACGCCGCAAATACGACATGACATGGCTGAAAATTGCACTGCGCCTCAAAAAGTCGGACAATGATGCTGAGGTCGTTGATGCGCTAAGCATGCCGCTTAAGCAGTGTCTGGACCTGCAACCATACCCCATTTGTGCCCCCTGCAAACCGGACTTGTCCCGCCAATATTCCGGCAATACTCCCAAAGTTAAGACGTCATTTAAGCCCAAGGCGAGCTATTATAAGAAAGTGCGCACTCAAAGTCTGGTTGTCAAGGCGAAAACCGTTAAATTTGTGTCGTAACTTGGACTTTACATATAATAATCTGGGAAAAAGCATTAAAATAAATATCGCAATATTTCCTTTTAAAAAGTAACGTTTTTATTTATTGCATTTGGCCAGACCACTGAAAAAGGTTACATCTGCAGCGCTGCCAGACTGACAATGGTGTAGAATCTTAAATTTGGCGCACTTTTTGGAAATAAATTTAGGCAATAAGTTATATTATTAAATTCACACAATTTCAGTTAAAAATGGGGATTTTAATTGAACGTTGGTCACAAGCGTGGCTAACAACTGAATAAAGCGCCGAATATACGCCACAAACGATGGCACCCTTGTTAGCGCCACCTTGTGTCTGTTTTGCAAATCAAACGAATGAATGTGCAGCGCTGCCAGATCGTCAATGGTGTAGCAACTTAAATTTGGCGCGCTATTTTGAATTAAATTTATGCAACAAAGTTATTAAATTCACAAAATTTCAGTTATAAATGAGAATTTAATTGAACGTTGGCTGCAATTAATTTAACGTTGTCTGCAACTGAACAGAGCGCCGAACAAACGCCACAACCAACGGCACCATTGTTAGCGCCACCTTGTGCCCGTTTGCAAAACAAACGAACGTACGTTCATCGTTCACTTTGCTTGAAGGTGCCCACACACGACAAGTATGCTCAATGATGTGCAGCGACCGCAGACGGCGAGAGACCATTGTAATGTCTACTCGTTGCACCACACACACGACAGACTTGTACCCAAATTTTCACGGCAACAATGAATTCGATGGTCGCTTAAACGGAAATTAAATTAAAAACAAATTATAGTACGAGCATAATAAATGCAAGTGAACTGCAGTGGCTGCTTAATAAAGTGCACAAATTAAAACAAAAGCCATGATCAAGTGAATAAAACAACAAAACGAAGCCCGCATTTTGGGGTGTAAAAATTGGATGTGTTTTTTACATGTGTATCTGTGTATCTAGCGAATCCAATGTGTATGTGTGTACATATGTAAGTGTAAGTTGAGTGAGTGTGTGTGTGTACGCACTGTTATAGATACAACAACAAGGCAACGGGAATCGGAACGGGAACGGTGAACGGAGGAGGAACAGCAGGAGCGTGTTCGTTCTTGTTCTTGTAAAATTACCAAAAAGAAAATTTCAGTCGGAAAATGCGGAAATGAGGCTGAGAAAGAGAAACAACCCCGAAAATTTGAAAAACGAAATTTATTGTATGTGTGTATATAATAAGACTTGAAACGGCAAAAACAACAAAATTCAATACGAATTTAATAATAAAAACAACAAGAAAAATAAAAAGACAACGACTAATAAAAATCAAATAATAAAATTAAAGATTTCCTATCAGTGGGCAAAGAAAGAAAGTGTGAGAGAACAGAGTGAAAGAAAATACATATAAAGAACCCATCAAAATCAAAGAAGAAGAAGAAGAAGAAAACTCCGATTGTAAATTTTGTGTCGTATTTTATTTGGTTTTTATTTTTTTTGGGGCACGCCGTTGCCGTAGGCGAGATAAACATAAAGTGAGAGATAAATACGGAAATAAAATTAATGGACAAATGAAGTGAATATATAGAGAATTATTAGTGTGCTCTATTCTGTTGTGTTGTTTAGTTGTTGTGCTGTGTTATCTCCTTATCTGCATATGCCGTCTTTGTCTCGCCTTCGACTTCGAATTGGTAGCAGGCAAATGTAACGGTAATTGGAGCAGGCGAGGAATTATTTTTAATAAAGATAAAAACACAACCAAAACAAAAACAAATTAAGCGTGAACACAGCCAATAGGAAGAAGAAGAAGAGCAAGTAAAATAACAACAACAACAACAGCGACGCAGCCTGCTTAAAAATAAAGGTTTGTAAAGAGAGACATGTCTGTGTGTGTGTGTGTGTGTGTTTCGAAGACTGCCACGCCTCCCCCGCATATACAGTAAATCAAGTAATTATTTTGACCAACTAAAATATGAGAACTATTAATAAAAAAAATATATGTTTTATTTCACTTTAAAAAAACTTTTTCGTTGTTTTTTTTCTAATAAATTTTCAGTTAGTCAAGTAATTACTTTTAAATGGTAAAATATTTGAATTTTAATGTAAAAATTAATCTGACGCAGTTAATTAAATAAATATTAAATTTACTTGCAAAAAATAAATCCGTTTCTTGGACCATTTTTTATTTGTTTTTTTTTAAAGTCAAAAATAATATCAAATGTGTTTATTAATTTACAGCGGGGGCCATAAGTATTTTGACGCCACTTAAAGTTAATTCTACTTATAATTTGAACTTACTTCATGTGAAGTTTGGCATCAATGCAAAAAAGCCACTTTTTCCTCATTTTCATACAAAAAGTTGAATGAAACAAATGATTTTGAATTTAAAATAAAGTTGTAAAATAATTTAATAAAACAGACAACTAAATTATATTTTAAACAAATTTTTAATTTGTAACTGAAAAGATAACAAAAATAACTTATGATGTTCTATTATAACTTAAACATTTTTCGTGCGTCAAAATAACTACTTGACATACTGTATAAGCGGGTGTATATGCATAAGTGTGTGTGTGTGTGTTTGTGTTTGTGTGTGTTGCACTTCATATTGAGCTTCCCTTTGACTAACAGCTGCCACATTCTTTACCATTTGCATTTGTACATTAGCCAAGAAACCCGCTAAAAAATAAAGAAAAAAAAAACAAAACAAAAAACATGATTGCCTCCTCTCACAACTGCGCTATATAAATATACATACTGTATATATATCGTAAATCGTATATATATCCACCACATCGACATCGATACATCTGGAGCACTAACTAAATCATCCATCATCAAAAATGCGCAGACAGCTTCAAAATCTGCTGCTGGTTCTCATCCTGGCAGCAGCTCAAGGTAAATTCTCCAGCGCATCATTTAATTTGAGTCTTTAACTAATATCATAACTATGCCTAACTTTGCAGCACAATATCAATCGCCAAGGATCATCGAACATCCCACCGATCTGGTGGTTAAGAAAAATGAGCCAGCCACGCTCAATTGCAAGGTGGAGGGCAAGCCGGAACCCACTGTGGAGTGGTACAAGGTAAGAGATCATACAATCCCATTGTTACATATTTATATTTGACAATTTATTTACAATTTATTTATATTCTTAGGATGGCGAACCTGTCAATACCAATGAGAAGAAATCACATCGTGTGCTGTTCAAGGATGGCGCCTTATTCTTCTATCGCACCATGCAGAGCAAGAAGGAGCAGGACGGCGGGGAGTATTGGTGTGTGGCCAAAAACCACGTGGGCAAAGCAGTCAGTCGGCATGCCTCACTCCAAATTGCTGGTAAGACAAGACAGTACACAACTTGTTTAACCCACACTCCATGTTTTTATACCCTGTACTTAAGAAAATGTAAGGGTCTTATATGTTTGTCGATGAAATATGCCTAAAAGACGATAGAAGTAGGCGACATATGAAAAAGAGAACCCTGAGCTTTAAAGGAATATAAGGAATTGAGAGATATTTATGTATTTAAAGAGTATTTATAGATTTTAACAGCATTTGACTTGTTTTCATAACAAGTACTGGGCCTCTTAAGGTCGAGCTCACCTCTGCTTTTAGTATTTCTATAAATCAATAAGTAAAGCTTATCCCATTAAATTATTTTGATACTCTTTAACCAGTCTTACGTAATAAATACAGGATCTCCCACAGTCTTGCACACTCGACTGTTTTATTTCCTATTAGTATTTATTTAAATTTGTTTTTTTACACCATAATATAGACTTTGCTATCAGTATTTATGACAATTACATATTTGAAACAATAAGTACAGGGTTTCTTACAGTCGAGTTCACTTGCATATTCTATTGTTTTTTTCCATAATAGACTTTGCAATAAGTATTTTTGACAACTACATATTTTAAAAAAGAAGTACAGGGTCTCTCGCAGTCGCACACACTCGACTGTTGCAATTGCTGCCATGTAGTTTTGGGCCATGTTTGACACCTCTTACTTTATATTTGTATCTGATATTTGTTGCAGTTTTGCGCGACGATTTTCGCGTGGAGCCGAAAGACACGCGGGTCGCCAAAGGCGAGACGGCGCTGCTGGAGTGTGGGCCGCCCAAAGGCATTCCAGAGCCAACTATTATCTGGACGAAGGCAAGAAACACAAACTTGACAATCTTAAGCAACATTTGTGCCAATTTTTAACTGTCTGTCTGTCTCTGCCTCTGTCAATTTTTGTCGAATTTAGAATAACGTGCCGTTGGATGACCTGAGTTCCAAGCCATTTGGTGGCGCCACATCGCGTGTCCGCATTGTGGATGGCGGCAATCTGCTGATCAGCAATGTGGAGCCCATCGATGAGGGCAACTACAAGTGCATTGCCCAGAATCTTTTGGGCTCACGCGAGTCCAGCTACGCCAAGCTGATTGTACAGATTAAACCGCATTTTTTGAAGGAGCCGAAGGATTTGACCGTTGTCTATGGCCAAACGGCAACTTTCCATTGCTCCGTGGGCGGTGATCCGCCGCCCAAGGTGTTGTGGAAGAAGGAGGAGGGCAACATTCCCGTTTCCCGTGCTCGTATTTTGCATGACGAGAAGAGTCTCGAGTTGTCCAACATCACGCCCAACGATGAGGGCACCTATGTGTGTGAGGCGCACAACAATGTGGGCCAGATCAGCGCCAGGGCTACTCTAACTGTGCACGGTAAGTTTAGCCTCAAATGGCTTATTCTCGATTTTTAAATAAACAGTAAAAAATGATTAACATGAGTTATCATAATAACTTTAAACATTTTAAGCCATTTTCCTTTATTTTTTTAAGCCTAGTGTATCTTTTGTTAGTAATTTAGAATTTAAAATTTAAAGATTATATTCTTGATCAACATTTGATTTAATTTTTATTTATTTCGTTTATTTATTATTTTTTAAGGGATTATAATTTTTTTTATTTATTGATGTATTTACTATTTGTTAAATAATTTTTTTGCTATTAATCTAGAGTTTTTAATTTAAAGTTTATCTATTTTGGATCAATCTTTTATTTAATTTTTTTATTTAGTATACAATATTTCTTCGAATTAGTGAATAATTTTAATAAATGACTATTTTGCCAATACGAATTATTATAGATAATTCTAAAAACAATCGTTTAAAATTGCTATCATAGAAAAAAAAAATTAGATATCAATTATAAATGTTATTGGTTGTATCAAATTATAAATAATTATTTTTTTCGAGTCTATACAAAATTAATTTAGAAAAGTAATAAAAAAAAGTTGAACATTAAGTTTTAAAATAAAAAACTTGGCCTTGTCCGGGATTTGAGCCCGGGTGCTTAAAAAAAATAAATCCAAATTAATGTTTATTTGTGCACTAATTTAAAAAAAGTATAAAAAAATTGTTACAACTTGGGCTCGTCCGGGATTTGAACCCGGGACCTCCCGCACCCTAAGCGGAAATCATACCCCTAGACCAACGAGCCGTTGGATCTGCCCAAAAAATAAACTCAATAAAAATCTAGTGTAAGAGTTATTTGTTGATTAACTGAATTAAAGACTTAATTTAGTATTATTTTTAGATTTTTAAAACAAAAATCAATTTAAAATGTGGACTTAACTAATGCAAGTCTCAAAAATTAAAAATAAAAATCAATTGAATTAATTGCGATTTTCTCGCTCTTCAACAGCTCCGCCAAGTTTCTCGAAGAGACCCAGCAACAAGAAGGTGGGACTCAATGGCCAAGTGCAGCTGCCTTGTGTGGCCACTGGTAATCCGCCGCCCTCTGTCTTCTGGACCAAGGAGGGCGTCTCCACTTTGATGTTTCCCAATACTTCGCATGGTCGTCAACAGATCTCCGCCGAGGGCACATTGCAGATCAACGATGTGCAGCAGGATGACGAGGGTTTCTATGTGTGCTCCGCATTTAGCGTCGTCGATTCCTCCACGGTGCGCATCTATCTGCAGGTCAGCTCTGTGGATGAGCGTCCACCGCCCATCATACAGATTGGACCCACCAATCAAACGTTGCCCAAGGGATCGGTGGCAACAATGCCCTGTCGTGCCACGGGCAATCCCACGCCTCGTGTCAAGTGGTTTCACGATGGTTACGCCGTACAGAATGACAATCGACATAGCATTGTGCAAGGCAGCTCTTTGAGAGTGGATGGTATGAGTTTATATAATTTAAATTACTTGTATATATAAATTAATACCCTGTTAACACTTGCAGATCTGCAGCTTAGTGATTCTGGTTTATATACTTGCACTGCATCCTCGGAACGTGGCGAATCCAACTGGTCAGCTGCCTTGGTGGTTAGTTTACAGTCTTTTAAAATTATATTTATACACAAGCATATGGAAATTAAATATGTAATGACCTTAAGGAGGCAGATTCTATTTATTGTATATATAAATTATTTTTATTTAAAAGTTTTCTTAAAATATGTATTATTTTTTAGATTATCTAGTCAAATTTGTTTTTATATCAAGATCACTTTTCTGACTATTATTATTATCATGCTTATCACATATTTTTCTTATTATGCCTTAGGTGGAGAAAAGCAGCTCGGCGACTCTGCATCGCATTGCGGATCCCAGCACCTATCCAGCGCCTCCAGGCACGCCCAAAGTCATCAATGTCACACGCACCAGCATCTCGCTGCGCTGGGCCAAGAGTCAGGAGAAACCCGGCGCCGTTGGACCTATAATAGGGTAAGCATTCACTTAAATATCTATATAAATGTAAGCAATAATTAAACAATATTTTAAATATATTTAGCTATACTGTGGAGTACTTTAGTCCCGATCTGCAGACGGGTTGGATTGTGGCTGCGCATCGTGTGCCCGACACACAAGTAACCGTAAGTAATCGTTGAAAACTCTTCCCAACTTAAAGCTTTGCCTAAACTGTTTAATATCTTTTACAGATCTCTGATCTAACATCTGCCACCTCGTATGTGTTCCTGGTTAGGGCTGAGAATACGCAGGGAGTTTCTGTGCCCTCGGGTCTATCGAATGCCATTAAAACATTGGGCGAAGACTTTGATGCGATGCCATCTAATGAATTGTCCGCGGCGCGTACGCTGCTGACGGGCAAGGTAGGCATTAAAATTGAACTGGGAAAATGAATAAAATTTATCAACAAATTATTGTTATTCCTTACAGGTTGTGGAGCTCATTGATGCCTCAGCTGTTAATGCCAGCGCTGTGCGCTTGGATTGGATGCTACATGTGAGCGACAGCGAGAAATTCGTTGAGGTGAGTCAAAAATTATATCTTTTAAAAATTATGCTATATGAATGGGAATCATCTGAGTTATACTATTTTCTGTGGTAGATTAACCTGAGACACTTATATTATCAATATCTTTATAAATATTTAGTTTAATTCCTATTTTTTTTCCTGCGAATTGATTTGAAATTGTAATTAAATGTTGTGTTTATTAAAAAAATGTTTTTATGTTAAATTTTTATGTAACTTTTTTAAAGAAAATGTAAAAAAAAACTGTTTGTTTTCTATCGAAAATTAAATTATAATTATTATAACATAATTTTAATCTAAATCCAAAAGAAAGAGCTATTTTATATGTTTTTGATTAATATCAACAAGCAGTTTCTATAATTAAATATTAGGTTTATTTTCTCAATATTTGATTATTAAATATTAATGTCATATTTTTTTATAAATTTAAAACAATAATTGTTGTATGATTTTTAATTGATTTAGTTTACTGAACATTTAAGTATAAATAATTTAACAAATTTAAACCAAAAAGAAAGAGTAATTTTTGATGTTTCTGATTAATATCAACAAATAGTTTCTATAATTAAATATAAGGTTTATTTTCAAAATATTTAATTTTTAAATATTTATGTAATTTTTTTATAAAAATTTAAAATACATAATAATTTTTCTATGATTCTTAATTGATTTAGTTTACTGAACATTTAAATATAAATATTGTTACAAATTTGAGACAAATAAAAGCAAGAGTAATTTTAAATGTTTCTGATATATTATATATAAAAAAATAGTTTTTATTTCATAATTAATATTTTAAGCTGTATAATTTTGTTTGTCTCTGATCTACATACAATATAAATAGAAGTCTTTAATAACTATTTTCTTTCGTCTTCAGGGACTGCACATACGCTACCGAGATGCCACATCGCATTCCACACAGTATAAGGTCATCACAGTGCTGGACGCATCGTCAGAGTCACATGTGGTTGCAAATCTGCGTAAATATACCAAATATGAATTCTTTTTGACGCCCTTTTATGAGACCATCGAGGGACAGCCGAGCAACTCCAAGATGATCACAACCTATGAAGATGGTAGGCAGTATTAACTGTTTAAATATTAATTCCTTATTTAATTCCTGTAATTTTTAGTGCCCTCTGCACCGCCGGATAACATACAAATTGGCATGTACAATTTAACCGCTGGTTGGGTGCGTTGGACGCCACCGCCGTCGCAGCATCACAATGGCAATCTGTATGGCTATAAGATTGAGGTCAGTGCCGGCAACACGATGAAGGTGTTGGCCAACATGACACTGAATGCAACCACGACATCGGTGCTGCTCAACAATCTGACCACAACAGCTGTGTATAGTGTGCGTCTTAACGCCTTCACCAAGGCTGGCGATGGACCCTACTCCAAGCCCGTAAGTTGTTGAGGACTTTATTTAATAGTACTCCTTACTAAATAATGTATTCTGTTTAGAAATCCCTGTATATGGATCCCACCTACCATGTGCATCCACCGCGTGCACATCCGAGCGGCACACACGATGGTCGCCATGAGACGGGCAACGATTTCACTTACCAAACCAATGGCATGGCCAACACGGAGCCCAACAATGCCAATCCGACAACGCATCGCAAAACAACAAACTTTCTGCATGGCACCTGGCTAATGGTCCTGGTCATCATTGTGCTCCTGGTCGTTGTGGTGTCCACGGCAACGGCCATGGTTTACTTTAAGCGGCGTCATCAAATGACCAAAGAGCTGGGACATCTAAGCGGTAAGATATGAGAGAAAAGATTTAAAAAAATCAATGCTTAAAAACAAAATATGAATAGAAAAACAGGAAGCATTATTTACAAAAATTAAACTAAGAAACATATTTAGAGCAAAGCAATTAGAAAATTTAAATAAGAAAAACATTGCGAGTATTTTTGAAATCGAATTGAGATTTTCTTATAACATTATTTCCAATTTTGGATAGAATTGAAAAAAAGGAAGCAAAAATTATGAAAATCAACTATGAAACTTATTAATAGTTAAATAATTAGGAAATTGATATAAGAAAAACATTCAGAGCATTATTCCAAATGTTGTATAGCTAAATAAAATTTTCAAATTACATTTTGAATAACTAAATTGAAATTTCAAGCTACATTTTTGTAGATTTCCCTATTTTGGTTTCCAAATAGAAAAGCATTCCGAATAAATTTTGTTTTCTAGTTTCGATTTATTAATAATTTTATTTCTAATTTTTAATAATTAAATTAAATTTTCAGGTTACAAGATTTCTAGATTTTCTTAATTTTTGTTTCCAAATAAGATATTTAAATTAAAAAAAAATCAAAAAATTTTTGACACCGAATTGAGATTTTCAATTAATATTCACAATTTAAATTAGAAAACTATTCAGATTATATTTGTTTTCTAATTTGGATTTTCTAATTTGGATTTTCTAATAAAATTATTCTGAATTTTGAATAACTAAATTAACTTTGTAGATTTTTCTTAATTTAGTTTCCAAATAGGAAATTGAAATTAGAAAAAGATTCAGCATGGTTTTCTTTTCTGATTTCGATTTTCTTATAACATTATTCCTAAATTTTGTATTACTAAAGTTAATTTTCAAGCTATAATTCCCTATTTTGTTTTCCAGAGTATTTTTGTTTTTTAATTTAGATTTTCTAATAACATAATTTTTAATAACTAATTGCTTTTTTCAAGCTACAAGCTTTCTAGATTTTTTTTATTTTTGTTTTCAAAATAAGAAATTTAAATTAGAAATAAATTCAGAGTATTTTTGACTCCAAATTTAGATTTTCTTAAATTCTTGTTATTTCTAAATATTCTTATTATTATTTATCGATGCTTAACTCATTCTGTTATCCTTGCAGTTGTCAGCGCCAATGAGATAACCGCCTTGAACATCAATAGCAAGGAGAGTCTTTGGATCGATCGAGGCTGGCGCACCACGGACACGGACAAGGACTCGGGTCTGAGCGAATCCAAGCTGCTCTCCCACGTGAACAGCAGTCAGAGCAACTACAACAACTCGGACGGTGGCACCGACTACGCTGAGGTGGACACTAGAAATCTGACCACATTCTACAACTGTCGCAAGGTTAATTCAAGTGGACAACTTGACAAATATTTCAGTCTATTAATATTTTATTTATTTTATAGAGCCCTGATAATCCCACGCCCTATGCCACAACCATGATCATTGGCACCTCCTCGAGCGAAACGTGCACCAAGGCCACATCTCTGAGTGCTGACAAGGATTCGGGCACACATTCACCCTATTCGGATGCATTCAATACAGCCCAGGGCGCGGCAGCTGTTGCTGCTGCAGCTGCTGCCAGCAACAAGTCCAACTATCTGCAATATCCGACGGAAACCATCAACTGGTCGGAGTTTCTGCCACCGCCACCGGAGCATCCACCGCCGTTGTCTTCCAACTATGGCTATGCCCAGGGATCACCGGAATCCTCACGCAAGAGCTCCAAGAGCGGCGGCTCCGGCATCTCCACGAATCAGAGGTGGGTAGTCTGCCAACTAGATCAGCGGTGGGCACGAAATCTGAATGGGCAGAAAACTAGTTGGGAGCAGTCGCTGCTCCCGGAGCCACTGCGTGCCCACCGCTGTATTTAAAGCAGGGACCGCAAATAAGAGTTATGAGAAACTGAATAAACTTTTATTTTAAATTTTTATTTAAAAATTATAGAATAAAAGTTATTTTTAAATTTTTATTATAAAAATTATAGAATAAAAGTTATTTTTCAATTTTGATAATAAAAATTGAAAATAAAAATTATTTTTCAATTTTTATTTTAGCAATTGAAAATAAAAGTTATTTTCGATTTTTATTATAAAAGTTGAAAATAAAAATTATAATTGAAAAGTGAAGAATAATTTTTTTTTCAATTTTTATAATAAAAATTGAAAAATAACTTTAATTTTCAATTGCTAAAATAAAAATTGAAAATAAGATGCTAATCTATAATATTTCTGTTTAGATCAAAAATTTAAGAGCTTTAATTATTGTTATAATTTCTTTTATTTAGATAAATAAAATAAGAGTTTTAATTTAATCTTTGATTTAAAGACTAAAAGAGTGCAACAGAATACTTTTATTTAATAACTGTCTTAATACTTCTCTTAAAATTCATCAATCGCAGCAATCTCAACGCCTCCATACACAGCAGCTCCTCTGGAGGCTTCTCCGCCTGGGGCGTCTCACCGCAATGCGCCGTTGGCGTCTGTCCACCCGAGAATCTGTACAGCAATCCATTGAGTGGAGGCGTTGGTGTTGGCGGCACACAGAATCGTTATCAGATCACGCCCACCAGCCAACATCCGCCGCCGTTGCCGCCGTATTTTGGCAGCGCCGGAACTGCCGAAATGCCCGGACGTAATATACATATCCATTATCCGACGCAGCGACATGCGACAGTCAGCGAATATCAGGCGGGCTTGAATGCCGCACGTTGTGGCGGCAACAGCAACAACAACAGAGCGTGCAACAGCTGCGATGCCTTGGCCACGCCCATGCAGGGAGCAACGCCCACAGCGGAGGGCTGGTATCAGCCAGTGGGCTTGCCCCAAATGCCATCGACCGCCAGCAGTCATCAGATCTATCAGTGCTCCTCCGAGTGCTCGGACAATTCACGCGCCTCCCACAGTCACAGTCAGAGTCACAGTCACAGTCACAGCAAACGCTCCGGACAGCGATCACAGCGACCAGCTGCACATCTTGTCCAGCAGCAGCAACAGCAACCGAATTCCTGTGCGGAGAGTGAGAATGAGACTATGCTCTCGGGCTATGAATTGCATGCACGCAATTACACCAGCGATTGTTGCAACAGCTCCCGCGAGGGTGACACTTGCTCCTGCAGCGAGGGCTCCTGTCTCTATGCCGAGGCGGGTGATCCAACCGTGGTGGGATCTCAATCCCATCAGTCCAACCAACGACAAATGACTGCTAAAAATACTTAAACTGCATATATATTTACATATATTTTGAATGCAATCTTGCGTAGTTCTTAATATAGCATCTAGTCGTAACCTTTTCATTCATATCGAAACTTAGAACAGAAACACACACACGAGATACTCCATAGCATTTTATATATATAAAGTAGTATATAGAGAAATCGAATCAACTACAGACCGCATACGTACTCGAAATACTTAAACCGTTGAAACCAGGAATCGTAAAAAAATAATTGACTTTTAAAAACTCAAAAATGAAAACATTTAGCTGGATAAATGGCAAATTCTTAGCTATACTATTTTTTGATGAGCATAAACTTTTATTTGCAAATTTTTCAACACAAAAATTAAGTTTAATTCATATTTTTGATCTAAATAACAAAAATTATGTAATAATATTTAAATTTCAATTTTATCTAAAAATTATTTTCAATTGAAAGAGTTCAAAATTGAATGCAGATAACAAAAATTTAGCAAAAAGTCTAAAAGTAAATAAAATTTATTTACTTTTTTTTTTTGCATTCAATTTTTATTATAAAGATTGAAAAATAACTTATTTTCAAGTCTTATGATACGAACTGAAACTAAACATTTAATTTGTTATTCATAATTTTTTCAATTGGATCATAAAATATGAGTTATTTTTAAAAATGTTTGATATAAATCTACAAATTTTTATTTTCAAATTTTAATTTCAAAAATTATAAATTTTACGATCCCTGGTAGAAACAGATACAACAAACTGTAGGAACTACAATCAAGGTGCACAGCTCGACTTAAAAACATAAATAGTTTGAGAGGACATTATAAATTTTAGTGAACACAGTTAGTCCCAAAAGTAATGTACTTAAGAAGCAAATGCTGTATGAAATGCTTCCAATGAAAAAATAAAAGAAAATAATTGCATAAAACTTGAAATACGTACTCGATAAAACTCAAGAACAGAAAGAAACAAACACACTTTTGATAACTAACTAACTAGATAGTTGGATGAGTTAACTAAGATATATATAGAGTATATATACTATATATGCATCATGTATTTGCAATGCTGGGCCCTAGTCATAATAGGCTTCGATAAAGTTAAAAAGTTACATGTACTTTCAAACTCAACTCTTTCATATCTACGATCACAATCGAAACACACAATTTTGAATCCTATGTTCCCTGAATTTGCATTTATATTAAATACAACATAAAATATAGAAAATAGATAAAGATAAAGATAAATTTGATGACGAACGGCAGTTGCAATGTTTAATGGTTAGTGCTTTTCTATAAACGAAAATCGAAACAAACTACAGTAATACTTCACAAATAACGACTTGAACTTAGTGAATAGCAAACCTAATTAATTAAATCTTAATCATAAATAAACACATACTTATATACAATAAATAATTAGCTAAAGTCAAACCCACACACACACACACACTGAGACATTTGTCCGCTTCTCTAACACATTTTACAACCTTCCCTCCCGTCCGTCTCTTTTTGTGTGTATTATCATAAAAAACAAACATTACATTTTTACAAAAAAAAAGTCTAAAATGTACCTGTGATATATATAACCCCATTAAAGTATTTTAATATTATTATTAACAATTACAATTATTACTTTTTTGTTTGTTTTTATGTTTATCATTTTTTTGTTTTCTTTTTTTTT
The DNA here is from genome assembly GCA_037043405.1 of Drosophila subquinaria. Lineage (NCBI taxonomy): Eukaryota > Metazoa > Arthropoda > Insecta > Diptera > Drosophilidae > Drosophila > Drosophila subquinaria. The sequence goes on from JBAMBL010001607.1 coordinate 22,467, forward strand.
AGTTTTTTGGGTGTTTTACGAACAAACATAACATATAGCATAATTTAGAACTTAGGCACGTACGACATTAGAAATGCAAAATACAATATATATATAAATTATATATCAAGAAATCCAGTGAAAACGACAGCCCAATTCTCGACTTCGGACAGCCGAAGAGGCCGCACACTTAAAAAAAAATCGTGATTGGATTTTTAAAATAAAAAACTTAAATGTGCGGCCCTCATTTGACTAAATGTATTAATCATTTTGGACTAAATTCAACGAAAAAGCAAATCAAATACTACACATAAATATTATAATAAATGAATAAATTAATTAATTAACGTATAATAATAATTATAACTGCATATAGCACATATAAAAATCAAAAGAATGCTTTAGCATAAAACACAGAACAAAAGAAAACTTCCTTGCACCCTACATATAATAAATAATAAAAAACAAACATTAAGGTGCTCCTGCATGTATGTACATATACACTACACAACACAAGCAAACTACACTACACTACACTACATCACATATTTATGCCCCCTGCCATATAAAAAAACAAAAAAACTATTATATTATATGTATGCCAACTTTTGCTTTGAGTTTTAAATGCCCTTCCATTATCAAATGTAGGATTTTTGGGTTTTTAATACAAGTAATTAGCAACTAGTTATTAACTACGTATATACGAGAGTATTTTAAAGTCATAGCGTAAACGAATTTTAAGATTTAAACTAAATTTAATGAAAAATTAAAAAAAAAAAACATATTAATTTCTAGTGTGTATGCCATATGTAAACGAAATTTTTCAAAAAACGAAAAGAAAAAGGAAAAAACTGACATGAAATCTACTTACCATACATAATATAAACATACTATAAATATATATACATACATATAGCATTTAAATTACATAAACAATAAAGGAACATTTTACATATATATGTGGATAAATCGTGACTATTTATTCAAGTTATTTGAAATATGCTCAGATAACTTTTCTTTCTGGTTAAGAGCAGGGATAGTTATGAGTTTAAAACAAGCGGGAAAGGCTATAGTCGAGCTCCCGACTATAGGATACCCGTTACTAATTTAAATAAATTTAAAATATTTTTTATTGCATGCTTTTAGGCACTTACATTGCTTGAAACTTAAATAAGCCATTACCACCTTTCTATTTGTCCGATATAGTTGCGTTTAAGTAGGAAGGTAGCTGTAATTAATAGATAGCGTTAATTACCAAAAAATCCTTCACAAAGACGGACGGACATGACTATATCGACTCGGCGGTTGATGCTGATCAAGAAAATATATACTTATAGGGTCGCAGATGCTTCCATCTCCCTTTTACATACATTGCAACGAATACAATATACCCTTTTACTTATTTTTTAAGTATAAAATGACCCAAAGGAATGGGAAAATTTTAGAAACAACCATTTTTCGATGGGGTATTCTGAAAAAAGGATAAACTTTTATTTTCAATTTTGTTTTAAAAATCAAAGTATAACTTTTATTTTAAACTTTTATTATAGATTAAAATAAAATTTTTAATACTTATACAAAGTATTTATGAGACTTTTTGATCCTAAGATACATTATAGATTTGTTTTGCTTATATTCCGTAGATTCTTATAACATTTATTTTTATATTTCTCTTTAATCCTAAGTTTCGATTTAGACAAAACTATTTTGGCTCATTCCAACAAGATTTTTCTGATTCACTTCAAGTTAAAAAGATTTCCATCTCTATTTTGCTTCATTTGCTGCTTCAAAAATACTTATAGGGGGTCTTTAATCCTTAGTTTTTTCCCATACTACAATTATATTTAGCAGCAGGAGACTTTCCTGTTATTATGCTCAAAGTGAACGCCTTTTTTCGTCAGAAATAACTGAGAGAGCTGCGGAACTTGGCACTTGAATTTTAAAGTGCGGTGTCAGTTTTCCGTTTTTCCAACTGTCGGACAAGTGACCAGTCCTCAAAAATTTATCCTTGTTCTGATCTTTCTTTGGTGTCTTATTTTCTGTGCAAAAGAAAGGAAAATAGAAAATTGTTGCTCTATTGTGTGTGGGTAACCAAAGATTTAGACTATGATACGGAATTTAACAGACTATTTCTCAAATTAAGATCATGTTCTGCTGGTTCGGGAATTGGAATTGAGGTTCAGTACCTGGAATTGGCCTTGATAACTTGCAATCGATCGCCATCATCTACAATCTCGTCACAGTTGCTACAAATTGTTATCAAACATGTTGTTAACCCTTGGTGCATTTCAGATTATTATATTCCAGATTATTATATGTTAATGCGGGTACAACCAAAAACGTGTATGAAATCAAAATCAAATACAAATACACAAATTGAGACCAGATTGTGATTACAATCAATTAGGCTGAATAGCGGGATCTCTGTGTTTGAGGATTTCAGAGTGCAATGATCTTGATTTTATATTGAAAACTGTAACAACTTGTACAACAATTGATTAAATATACAATATACTGATTAAATGTCAATTTTGAGACGGATGACATTGAGGGTAAAATTTTATGGAGCTGTTGGATATAAAGTCAATAAGTTAATAAAATTAAACTTATTAAAAGATTTTAGTTAGGAATCTATATGTCAAAAGACGACTTAAAAATTCCTTAGGAAATAATAATATATAATTTTAGTGTTTTGTTTTTTTTTTTCAATTTACTTATACAAAAAGAGACATATAAAGTTTAATAAATATCTTTAGTTTTCTTTAAATAATTCCCACATATACTGAGTTCCCTGAATAAATAACTTGAATAAGATTCTTTTGATTATAATATCTTGATGGATAACTTTCTTAATATACTAATGAAACAAAAACAAATCTTCAAAGAGGAACCATCAAATCGAAGAGACATTTTTTAATACACTTTTAAATTGATAATGAATTTTCTAAATATATTTTTCAATTCGTAGGGAAATCTTCTGCTTATATTTATTAGATAGAAGAGAATTCTTATGAATAACTTGGTAAGTCAAAGAGAAATATTCTTAATATAGTCTTTTGAAAACATTTATAAATTTTAAAAAGAGTCTTCTTACTAAGAAAAAATAGTATCTTTTTTTAAAATACTCAATAAATCAAAGAAGTATCTTCTAACTAGAGAAAAAACCCGAAATACAGTATAAAATCAATTTCAATTTATTTAATCTACATACATACAGTGGCTCACAGCTTATTTCAACTAGCTCATTCAGAAAAGCTTAGGCGACCATAAAATCTAAACTAAACAAGATGTCATAAAAATATAAATGCAGCTAGTTAGTCTGATTCTTCAACTTATATAATATGGCTTAATTTATTTTTTAAAGATTTTTTCAATATATACTTTAAACTTTTTTGAACGTGCTGGTTGTAATAAGCTGTAAGCCACTGTAGATTCGTAATTTAACAATTATATTCTGATTACATACTTTAAAAAATTACATGCCAAAATTAAGAACTATTAATTTAAATTTTAGAATGATCTGTTGTTTTTAAAGTAGTTTTTTAAACTCCACCCATAAACTAAAGACAGATTTTTAAGTTGGAAACCCATTCAGCAATTTTTAGTTGAATTACCATAATAAAAATATAGTATATGAGTGCGACAAGTGCAGTAGGAGTATGTATATGAGTATATGTATCTTGTATCTGCAGTTACCCATTTAATCAGTATTAATATTGGAGATCCAGAAGAGAGTCTGGGCTGATTTGCACTTGCTGCGTGGGCTTTTCTTTTGCACCTTTTGCACCTCGCCCACCATTTTTTCTCCTTCGTTATTTGTCTCTATTGCACCTTTTGCCGCTGTTTACCTGCGTCCAGAGTCTGAGTCTGTGCTGCTTGTGGCATGCAACATCAGTGGCAGCAACAGCAACAGCAACAACAGCGACAACTAATGATGATCATAGTGTGCAAAACGCACAAAGAGGCAGCCAAAAACCAATCGATTATTATCTGCCGCACTATATATCTTAGCACCGATAGAGAGACAGAGATGGAGAGAGATGGAGAGAGAGAAATGAATTCCGAAGAACAGATTATTTTTTTTTTTTTTTCCTTTGGCAGCGACGCCTTGACACGTTCACGTCCAAAGACCAAAGATTGGACCTGGCCCTGGCCCTTTTGGCCAACCGGTTTAACAGGTAGAGACAGAGAGAGAGAGAGAGAGAGAGAGAGATAGAAAGAGAGTGCGCCCGAGAGAGTAAGCAAGAGAGAGGGAGAAATTCCGGAGACGCACGCCTTGCACTCGGCAAGGATAATGATAATGCCTGTGACTGTACGAGAGTTTCTTCTTCTTCTTGCGTGCCTCTCTCTCGCCTTTCTCTCTCCTTTGCCTTCGTCAGGGGCATGATGAGAAATCAGCGCAGGCATTTTTAAACCCCCATCCCATGCACAGTGGGCAAAATGGCTAAATTGCTGAAAGTAATTTCATATTATTATTATATGTAAATTATTTTATTCTCTTAACTTACAATAGTTCAACTATTCAATTAAATAACCTTCTTCACAAAATTGAATATTTCAATAATGTTGAGGCTTAAATATGGTTTATTTTCTAGACTTTTGCCTCGCGTAGAGATTTTTTTATGTTAATATTTAATATCTTTGAAAATATCAAAGATCAAAGATTTTCTATTTTCTAAAAAATATTAAACATATTTATGTTCGTCAATTATATGGAAGCGTTAAAAAAAATATTTATTTAGATCTTGAGTTCAAAGTTGTTTTAAAAATGGTACCTCATACAAATTCTGCAATTTTTTTAAGGAATTAAAAAAAAGAAGAAAAATAAGTAAGAATAAAGTTGTAGGAATCCAAAATTAATAAGAAAATATTAGGAATCATAAATTAGGAATTTCAACTAAGAAATATATTCAAAGTACAAAAAAATGTTGACTTTATGCAATAAGGAAAAAAGTCAAAAATCGCGCGATTTTTAATAAAATATTTTTGATTTCAGATTTTTCTAATTTTTGTTTTCCCACTTTTTGATTTCCCAATTTTCGTCTTCCTAATTTTTGTTTTCCTTATTTCGTATTCCTAATAACTCTATTTCTAATTATGGATTCCAATTTTTTTCATCCAAATTTTCGTATTCTAAGTAATATTTTTCGACATTCGTAAATAGAATTGTAAAAACGTACACACATATTTAAAATTATTTATATTTTGAATAAAAATTTTAAAACCTAAACGAATTCGAGATTCAAAAATCGTAGAATAATGTAGCTAATTCAGTCGCTTTAACCATTGTGCAGCATTATAAATATCAATATTATAATTTAATCGAGTAGATCTGAAAATAGAAACTAATTCAAAATTTGAAAATTTTAAATAAATTTCTGTAAAACTAGCCGTATTTGCCCACTGTGCGCTGGCAAGAAATCACAAGGGTGCGGGTGTTCCCTTTTCCCTTCTCCCGTTCCCATTCCCATTCCCATTCCTTTTCCCACTCCCTTTGCTTTCTCTAACGAAGCAGGTAGCACAAATGCCAGATTTTCCCAAAAATTCCAAGTCCCTTTTTCTGTAATTTTTTTAAAGACGCATCGTCGGCGTTTTCCTTTTTTTTAGGGGATCATGGAACGGTATTGGGATGAATTTACTCAACATGTGTGCATGTATTTTCCTAGTATCAATAACAATGCGTGGTCCGCTATTGTGGCACGGCTTTTGTTCAATCCCAGCGGGTTTCTCAGTCTCTCTCTCTCGGCAACTGCAACTCGAATCTCGAATCTCTGAAAATTCGAGACTCTCTGTGCGGCAACGTTTTTGGGAGATATCGTTAATATTTTCTTGGAAATCGGGATTGTTGTGCGTCGCATTCGCAGTCGCAGGTAGCGACGAACCAACAAACGAAAGATACACACACACACAGATACAGATACATACATGCAGTGAGACGCAGATAAAGATACAGATACATAGACATGGGCATGGACAAGACAGGTACCTGCTCCATAGATCGTGCTCGGAATGCATCGCTGAGGAGGCAGCAACAACAACATCAACAAAATGCGTCGGAGTTTTTGGCATTTAGCTGGTCTATAGAATTTAACCTTAACTATGAACTAGATAACGCATAAATTTTAGAAATCGAGCGAAAAACTGGCTGAAAAATTATTATTTTTAAAACTTTATAAACAATTTCTTATAGAGAAACCTTTAACGTATATTCCCTTAATCGTGTAATATAAAGAAAAACTGACTAGGAAAAGATTATGTATATATGAAGACGAGCTACGCTACAAGAAAATCAACAAAAAATTCTTAGTTCCCAGACGATATTCCTAATATACAGCCATCAGCATAAAATTCTCTTAGCTAGTATTTTTTTATGATTTTTTGAAAATTGCTAAAAATTACTATTTTAGCCACTTTTTCATCCATTTCATACAAAATTTTTCTAAAATCATCACATACAAAAAATCATAAGAAATACTAGCGAAGAGATTTTTTAAAATTTATTTTTGCAGTCACTATTAGAATTGCTTTGAGAAACTTTTTGCATCAAAACATTTTTTGTTTGAGACCGAGAAAAAGGGTCAAAACAGTCGACTTTTACAAAAAATCAAAATTGTCAATGGTTACTTAATGGGTCAAGGAAAGTTTTGTATCATTCAAACGGAATTCAAATGACCTTTCCATTAATGCCAAGATTTACATGAACTAAGTTTAGTTTTGTCAAAATATTTATGCCGATGACTGTATGCATTCATTAGTTTCTTAGATAGTCTCTAAGTTGTCGAAAACACAGCTAAAGAATTTACAAAATAAAGCTAAATAGTTTTTGCTTATATCCTACAAACCACCCAAAATGTACAACTAAATGCTATATTAAATCAATATTCTACATTATCTCGCACATTTAAAGGCATGATTTCAACAATTTTCTTTACTTTTCTTTATAAACTTAGCATATTTCGAAAAGTAAAATCTGAACGAGTAGAAAACTCAATAATATCTCATAGCCTCTTAAAGTCAAGCTAAAAACTGACGGGAAACAAGCCAAAGTTGACTCAACGCCCCAGCCCAATTGTGAGACAGAGAGTGAGAGAGCGACTATGTGTGCGTGTGTGGGAGAGCCAGAGAGCGAGCAGAGTTTTTACCTGGCTGCCATTGCTGAATTCAGCTGCGTTACGCTCAATTGTGTATGTGTGTGTGACTGTGAGTGCTGGTGTATGGCGCTCATTTAATTTGTCGCTTTGTCGCTCTGTGGCTCATTCTGTTTCTCGCCATCGAAGCGTTCGGACGTGTTTTGCTGCCCGTATCCGTATCTCGTCACGTCGTGGTTTTGTCTCAATTGTAAAGCTCGTTTAACGCTCGTTGTGTGGAATAGTGAAATAATAGAGAAACAATCTATAACTGGAGAAGTGCATTTCGTGTTATTTAAAAAGTGCTCTAGTCTTTGAAAAATAAAATGCGACGCACTTGAAAGTGAAACAAGAATAATAATAAATAAATACAAAATAAAGAGAAATATCTTAAAGAGAGAAAATCGTAAGAGAGCGCGCCTTTAAAGAATGGCGACCAATACGGAACTGTTGCCCTTCCATCATCAGACGACAATATCGCTGCAAACAGCCGCTGCTCTAAACAACTATCAAGGAGGAGGGGGCAGTGGCGGCGGCGGGGGAGGCGGAGGCGGAATTAACGGTTTACCTGCAGGCTCAGCTGCAGCCTGGAATATGGATGAACTATATCAACAGACTGAGCTGCCCGGCTTGACACGGAATCAACACCACCTGCTGCGCTTTACGCCCTACGCGTTGCATCAACGTCCACAGTTACAATCTCTGCCACCCGCACTCTATTTGCAGCATGCGGCCGCTGCCGCCGCCGCGGCCGCAGCAGCAGCAGCGGCAGCAGCAGCGCATGCACAACATCATCACCATCATCATCATCATCATCACCATCTGCAGCATCGAGAGAGCACGCGAGAGAGTCCGCCGCCAGTGGAAGGCACACACATTAGCAACCTATTCCCGGAGCTATTGGAACAGATCTTTGAGCATCTGGAAGTGCGCGATTTGGGCAGAGCGGCGCAAGTGTGCAGCGCCTGGCGGGATGCGGCGTATGCCAAGAGCGTCTGGAAGGGCGTGGAAGCGAAGCTGCATTTGAAGCGTTCCAGTCCGAGTTTGTTCAACTGCTTGGTGCGTCGTGGAATTAAGAAGGTGCAGATACTCTCACTGCGTCGCTCGCTCAAGGATCTGGTCTTGGGCGTTCCAGCCCTGACGTCCCTGAATCTCAGCGGTTGCTTCAACGTTGCGGACATGAATCTGGGCCACGCCTTTAGCGTGGATCTGCCCAATTTGAAGACTTTGGATTTGTCGCTCTGCAAACAAATCACGGACACGAGTCTTGGAAGAATTGCGCAGCATTTGAAGAATCTGGAAACGTTGGAATTGGGAGGTTGTTGCAACATCACGAATACGGGACTTTTGCTCATTGCGTGGGGTTTGAAAAAGTTGCGGAATTTGAATCTAAGATCCTGCTGGCATATAAGTGACCAAGGGATTGGCCACCTGGCGGGCTTCAGTCGCGACACGGCGGAGGGGAATCTGCAGCTGGAATATTTGGGGTTGCAGGATTGCCAGAGGCTGAGCGACGAAGCGCTGGGTCACATAGCACAGGGTCTAACCTCACTCAAGTCCATCAATCTGAGCTTTTGCGTTTCGGTGACGGACAGCGGCCTGAAGCATCTGGCCAGGATGCCCAAGCTGGAACAGCTGAATCTTCGGTCCTGCGACAACATCTCCGACATTGGCATGGCCTATCTGACGGAGGGTGGGAGCGGCATCAACTCCCTCGACGTCAGCTTCTGCGACAAGATCAGTGATCAGGCCTTAACCCACATCGCCCAGGGATTGTTCCGCCTGCGATCGTTGAGTCTGAATCAGTGTCAGATCACGGACGCGGGCATGCTGAAGATCGCCAAGTCGCTGCATGAGCTGGAGAATCTCAACATTGGACAGTGCAGTCGGATTACGGACAAGGGACTTCAGACTCTGGCCGAGGATCTGACGAATCTGAAGACGATTGATCTCTATGGCTGCACACAGCTGAGCTCGAAGGGCATCGATATCATCATGAAGCTGCCCAAGCTGCAGAAACTCAATCTGGGCCTGTGGCTGGTCAGATGATGCGTTCACCACGACTGCAATGCCTGTGCCGCTGCCGAGGCACTGAAAGCGGAGGCGCAGCAGACGGCAATCCTAAGGTGAAGTCCAAGTCCAAGTCGAAGCTGCAACACACACGAGTGCGAAGAGTTTGGCTAGCTACTACTTTGTTTTGTTTTCCAAAGAGAGCGCTCTCATGACTTTACTCCAATTCCACGCAGGATCATGCTGGAATTCTAAGCCAAAGTCATGTGAGTGCAAAGAGTTTAGCTAGACATTTGACACTTTGTTTTGCTTTGCATATTCAAAAGAGAGACGCAAACGTTTGCTCTCTTGACTTCACCTTACGCAGGATCGCTCTCATTAAGTCTCTCTCTTTCTTGGCATGCGTGTGTGTGCGTGTGACTTTTTCTGACTTTAGTCGCGTCTTCTTTTGACTTTGTCTTCCTGCAACGTCTCCGGCTACCTGCGTGCCGTGTTGCATGTCTGACGTCTGAAGGCAAGGCACGTAATTACACACACCAGCAAACTCACACACACACACACACACACACTCGCACAAACACAACTAAGATAAAAAAGAAAAAAAAAAACAAGATACACTGAAAACTCATAGCTTTCGTTTGCCATACCACACGCTGTACTAAATTTTTTTCGTACGAATCGAGTAGAAACAGAAACTGAAACGACAGAGAGCAAGAGAAAGAGAGGCAATCGGGCAGGCAGGCAGGCAGAAAACAACAAACGCCAACAACAAAAAGCAAACAATGAACAAAACACACACACAGACAGACAGGCAGCACACACGTACGAACACAACGACTGCGACGACGACGACGACGACAGCAACAACAACGTCTACGGCGGCTACGCTGTCATGGAGCTGAAGCTCGCTCTGGGTCTGGTCTGGTCTGTGTTGTGTTGCCGCCGCAGGTTCCTAAGGGGCTGGCAGCGGCGCACTTCATTGGCCGGGGGAGAAGTTGCAGCGCAAGGGGGAGTCGCGTCAGCTTACACGCACGCAGCGCAGCAGCGGCAACAAAAAAAAAACAGAAACGAGAAAAAAACACGGTTGCAGCTATGGCCGTCGCGACGGCAGCAACAAAGTGCATGGCGATGGAGACGCGCGATAAGCAGCGAGAGAGCGGGCAGCGTAAAGCACACACACGATGCACGCATACATACATGCACGTACACATGATGATGCGTACGTGTGTGTGTGTGTGTATAATGCAGGCCGCAGTTAAACAGATGCAAATAAATTTAAATAGTTTATTTTAATTCACGCTTCGGCAACAACAGAAACACAAGCAAAAGCAAAAAAAAAAACAACAACAACAAAAGCCAGCGGCCTCCAACGCTGCAGCAACAACAAGAGAACAACGCAGCAATGGCGGCAACTGCGACGCCGGCAGCGACGTCAACAGCGCTTTAAGCTTGCCCGCAACAACAACAACAATGACTACAACAACGACAGCAATGTCTACTACTACAAAAAAAGTTTGCTCTTTGTTGGCGCTCTCTGTCTCTCTCTCTCTCTCTCTGCCTCTTTTGTTAGAAATATTTGTATTTATATTTTTTCGAGATTCTTTGTGTTGAACTTTTTTTTGTTTTGTGTTTTTTGTTTTCGTTTGTAACGAATTTGTTTAGTGCAGCGTCGTTAGTTATGCCGTTTAATTTAGTTGATGATTAAAATAAAAACATGTTAATAGTAGACACTTAACGAAAATTCATAAATCTACATTAAGTTTTAGTTTTTAACTTGGTCAAAAAACAAAAACAACAAAACAATTAGTCAAATAACAAAACAAAACAAAAAACTACTTTGTTTATTAGCGAAAAAAACAAAATTGAAAAACACACACATAAAAAACGAACTTTAAAGAAAATTCTGTAAATTTTTTATTGTTTAATTTATAAGTAAGCGAACTTAAAAAAAAATGAAAACACTAAAAAAAAAACTATAACGATTGAAAAGAATATGCGAATTAATTCTTTTTTCTATTGTGATATAAAATATATGTATAAACAAGAAAAAATTATATGCTAAAAACAAGAATTACGTAATTTTATTTTTAAAGACAAGAAAAACACAAAATTAAAAAAAACAATGGTTAAAAAAATACCAAACTATGTTAAATGTATAGAAATTAATGTTAAGTCTAGTTTCAGATTTGTTCCAATTTTTTAGCTAAAGATCCGATTTATGTTCAATCCGAATGCCGCAATATTTATATGCCTTATTTGATGAAAGAAATAATAATAATAATAACATTGTTTATTTCTACAAGTTTAGTATTAAGTTTATATTATTTGATTATTGATATTTCAGGCGAATACACACACACACACACACACACACAAATACACACACACACACATTCGAGACATGAAGAAATAAAATTCAATATGTAAAAATTAAAATACCAAACTTGTTCTATATCTTCAATGGGCTGTTAGAGGGGGATGACAATGCACGCACACGCTTACGCACTCACACGCACACACACACACTCGCAGCTGGAGTGTGGGCTGCGTATCTCTCGCTCTTTTCTTTACATGAACAATTAGCAGCAGGAGATGCAAAGGAATTCACAAACACATACACACAGCAGGAGCAAGGTGGCTCTCTCTTCCTTTCCCGCTCCCACTACCATACTCCTTCCATATTCCAGCTTCTTCTTTCACTCGCCGCCGCCCCCCTGCAACGTTTCTTGTCTCATTTAACAAATGCATTCGAGTATTTTGCTGTAAATTTATTTTATGCAAGCATTGTGCGTGTAATGAACAAAAGGGGGCGCCACACTAATGCAATTGCAATGTGCAGCAGGCATCGATGCATTTAAAATATACATATGCATATACATACATATATTTACTACATAAGCATATGTACATATGTATGTAGCATATGTAAACAGCAAATGCGGTTATGCAACTCACACACAGACAGCTGCATTTTATATATGTATTTGCAATTATTTATATTGCCCTGCATTATGTATCCAGGCAGAGTATATACACACACTTACATATATAGTCATCTGCATACATATTACACACACACACACACACATGCGTAAATACACAACGGTTTTACTTGCTTGCTAACTGCTTAAATTTGCATTAAATGTGCGTATGCGTGCGTGCATGTATGTATGTGTGTGTGCACAAGTGTGTATGAGTGTGTGGGCTCCACTGATTATGTATGTATTTTTCGTTTGTGTATATGTATGTATGAGTGTGTATGTATGTATGTGTACATGAAAGCCACCCAATTGGAAATGTTGCCTTTAATGCTGTGCAATCAATTGCAGGCAATTCCTGGCCGCAGTTTGAATGTCAAGCAGCTTAAAGCTGCTGCCCAATCCAAAGCTTTAAAGCTGCTAAAACTCAGGCAGCTACAGCAAAAAGCGTAAGTACAAAAAATAAAAGAATAAAAGAGTATAATGGTTGCCATTTTAGTTTTAAAAAGGGCCTAAGATAAGATACACTTAAAAAAACGAACTTTTAAGTTTGCAAGTTTGCCAAAAAATGTAAAAGTTTCAACTATTAGCCTAATGGACTTTTTAAATAAAATGTGTCGAGAATTACATGCTTTCTACTCAAGTTCTACATATAAATATAGAATTTGTTAGCGATATTTTCTTTTTTTTGAAGAAGCTTTTGCTTCCAAAGTTATGTCATTTAATCTAGCAAAGAGCTTTAATGTGCTTTTTGAAAACAGGAGATCTGAAAACAATTTCAATAATTAAGGCCAAGCTTCCAAGGTTTTCAAAAATGAATGTAGATCCTAATGATCATTAATTATGTTCATAAAAAGTTAAGTAGATCAATGCCTAGGTTAAAGGCCTACGTAAAGTTAGCTATAAATCGAAATGCCGTCAAATAAATACCACAATATGTTTTTTTGGTATTTTCGTAAAATGTATTTTTTTTTTCACTTTTTGTGAGACTGCTTAGTGAGTTTGAAAGCTCAAAAGTGAATTCTGAACTGAAAGCATCTGTTAAATAAATTGATTGAATTTCTTATTTAAAATTGTATATTATTTAAAATTGAATTGCAAACTTTAGTAAAATTAAGTTTCATATTTCTTATATAATTTTAAATATAAAACAATTTTTGTTTTGTACATTTAGTTGTTGCTAAAATAAATAAAAATAATAAAAGAAATTGAACCCTATAATAATAAAATATCATATTTTTTCGGCAGCTCAAGCTTCGAGCATTAAACTCAATAGCAAAAGTGGGCTTTGTTTACGATTTGTAGATCTAGTTTCAGTTACAATTCAAGTCAACAGTCGCGGCTCAAGTCTAGAAGCTACGACTATCAACAACAGCAGCAACAAAAACTCGACTCAGAGTCATGGAAACCCCCTCAGTAAACAGAGAGTTGCTGTTGTAGTTGTAGTTGTTGTCCAAAACAACGACAACTGTGTGGTCTCTCTCGCTGCAGCTCAGAGCCTGGCCAAAATGTTGTTTAGCCAACATTTGCATTCTATGAATTTTGAATTTTACTGAGGAAAACTCGAAACTCGAACTCCAAACTCGAAACTCGAAGAAGTCGCCGAGTCACGACACAAAACACATATAGTAAAAGCGGCTTTTTGCTTATCTTATCAGAGCGTCAAAGTGGGTAAACATCAACATAAAACCCACCAAACCAATTGCAATTGCCCGACATACACATAGATGCCAAAGAATCCAATGCACGGCAATGTTCTCTAGTTTCCTGTTCTTATCGGTCAAAGTGCTGTTGCTATTGTCTCTTACACTAAGCGAAAAAAGCGCCTATATTACTCTGAAAATCAAAAATTCAAACAAAATATTCCTCATTTGCATTTGAATTAATTCTGATAGTACGAAAAATGTTTTCTAAAATCTAAAAATTATGTCATGAAGTAGAAAACAGTTTTTGACATTCAAGATGCTTTCACAATATAATCAAAAACTTTATTGAATGTTTAAATATAATATATTAAATTACATATATAGTATAAATACTATAAAATATAAATACTGAAAAATAATATAATATCGCTAGCTTCATAACAATAATTTTTTTTAATAAGGAAAAATTATTTAAAAGTCTACAAACTAACATACAATTAATTTTAACAATTTGAAAATATATTTTTTTATTTTTAGGTTGATTTTTAATAATAGGATAAACTTAGTCTGAAAAGGAATAAAAAATTACATAAGGAAATTTAGTTTGTTTGTCGGTTTGTTGGCCACAATACGAGTTGATTAATGTTTCGAATCCCGAAAATCTACAATAATTGTCGTTTTCAAAACATATGTATTTAAAATGATTTTTCGAAACGTTTTCGAAACCGAGTTCGAAGAGTAAAAATAAGTCCGTTTCGGTCGGAATTGGGAGCAGCAAAAAGTAAAACTCTCGTTTCGTTTTTACTTTTTGAAAACGTTCGGAATTCGGAACAGACCTGATTAATAATAAATAAATACTTTGCACTGAAGTCAAAACTAGAAAGCTAAATCAACATATTTTTAAAGAATAATCCATTTTCCTTATATTAAAAATTTTTTCAAATTTTTTTTTTAATTTTCAGTTCAATTTTTTTTCTTAAATTACGTAAAGATTAATTATAATTATTAGTTAAATTATTTCTAGCTATCGTGTCGTTTTAATAACAAAGACAAATTTCATAAATGAGGCTCATATTTTTTCTTCAAATGTAGTCTAATCGGTCAAATAGGTGTGTGAGCTGTGAGTTGCCACCCAGTTGCAGTTGCATTTGTGAGTTGCAGTTGCATTTCGATGAAGGGGAAAGGAGAGGGAGAAGGCAGGAGTCTTATTAGCATTGGCAAGTCCTGGTCCTGGTCCTGTGTCTGTTCCTGTTCCTGGTCCTGTTTCTGTTCCTGTCCTGTCCCTTGTCCAGTGCTCTGTTTTTTGCCTGCTTCCATTTATCAGCATTTGCCACACACATTCGCATGAGACGAATTCCAAAATCGATTCGCTGCTTACACTTGGCGACGATGACGACGACGACGACGCTGCTGCCGGCGCATAATGTCACACTGAGGGAGTCGGAGTCGCAGTCGGGCTAACTGAGACGCAGTCTGGCATCCAAATGTGTTCCTTGCCACACACACACACACACACACACACTGGGAACAACCCTTCGCACATTTCGGTCTAGCGCTTTGAATTTGAACCCCCGTTTTCAAAGGACCAACTTCAAATGCCGAAAATAAATGCCTCAGTCCCTTGTGCCCCGTTGCCTTGCCTCATTCCCTTACCCATTCCCTTACCCATTCCCCTTTACATTCCCTGTGCCCTGGTGAATTCCCCCCCTACCAACACTTCCTCTCAGTCCCACTCCCTTTACTTGCCCAATTTCCCTGCTAGAGAGAAATGCATTCAACATGCCTTATAAAAAAAGAAGAAATTTTAATCCAAAGCGGTACCCTATATGCCTTTTGTGTGTGTGCGTGTGTGTGTGTCGTGGATACACACACATTTTGTACATTTTGTAAATGCCGCCCAAGGTGACCAGAATTTTGATAAAGCACCACCGCGGCAAGGTTATCACAGCAAAGTAGACGAAGCAGAAGCAGAAGCAGAAAAAGATGCAGCAAAAGAAGCACATGGAATTCTCAGCCACATCCTTGTCAGTGTCAAAGACGAAGGAATCGTGCTCTTACCTGCCCCTGCAACCGGATGTTGCATGCACACAATGCAAAACTTTTTCCCCCTCTAGTCGGAGGCAGGAAAAGGTCGAGAACGAGGACGAAAACGAGGACACGGACAAGGATCAGCGCAAAGAAATGTCAAGATTTCTTAGGTTGCAATATTGAAACAGGTGTCCAAATTGCGCCGAGATTACAAATAGTTTCCGCTGCCAGAGCGGGAATACCTACAAACTATAACTGTTACATCGAAAAATTATAGCCCATAACTGAGAGAAACAAATGTGAGAAATTGAAAAAACTAGAATGAATTTTTGGATTTTTTTATTAGTTTTGAATAAGTAAAAAAGCCTATTTACGAGGTAAACATCTAGTGATAAAAGGATTTTCAATTCACAAAATATCGGATATTCAATTTTGTGACGAACGATATTTGATTCAATATTTAAATTATTCTAAGAATGAATTTTTGAATTTGTTTAATAGTTTTGGAAAGTTAAAAAATCCACATTACGAGTTAAAAATCTAGTGATAAAAGCATTTTCAGTTCTCAAAATTTCAGATATTTAATTTTGTAACGAATGACATTAAATTCAATATTTAAATTATTCTTAGAATGAGTTTTGAATTTGTTTATAAGTTTTGGATAAGCAAAAAAAACCTCTTTACCAAAATATAAAACTAGTGATAAAAGCATTTTCAATTCCCAAAATTTCGGATATTCAATTTTGTGACGAACGATATTAAATTCAATATTTGAAATTATTCTTAGAATGAATTTTTAAATTTGTTTATTAGTTTTGGATAAGTAAAATAAACCTCTTTACGAGATAAAAATCTAGTGATGAATTCATTTTCAGATCCCAAAATTTCGGATATTCAATTTTGTGACGAATGATGTTAATTTCAATATTTAAATTATTCTTGGCCTGAATTTTTGAATTTGTTTATTAGTTTTGGATAAGTAAAAAAACATCTTTACGAGGTAAAAATCTGGTGATAAAAGCATTTTCAGTTACCACCATTTAGATATTAAATTTTGTGACGAACGATATTCAAAATCCATATTTTAGTTATTCTTAGAATGCATTTTTGAATTTGTTCATTAGTTTTGGATAAGTAAAGAAAGCTCTTTACGTGTTAAAAATCTAGTGATAAAAGCATTTTCAATTCCCAAAATTTCGGATACTCAATTTTGTGACGAACGATATTAAATGCAATATTTAAATTATTCTTAAAAAAAGTTGAGGATATCTTTAATTTTATATCGTTCGTCACAATTTTAGTTCAGCTATGTGACGTTTTTTCATACATCAATTTTTTAGCTCTTTTTTACAAAGTTTACAATCATTGCAGAGTCAAAATTCTAGAAAACTTTTATATAGCTTGAATTTAAATGGATAATTTTCTATAGATTATTAAATAGACCCAAGTTTATATCAAGTTGAGCTTAAAAACTTGACATAACGGATTATTATCTATATATTTTCACAGTATATTCGAATAGTGGAATTCTTTGTGCTTGACGATTGATTTCAACGAGTTCAAGTAAGATTTTCCTGTCGTTGCAGTCTAATTGATGGGAAACCCTTGATTTAAGATTGTCGGAATTTTCAGCAACTTGCAAAGCGTCTGGGAAATGTGTGATGATGGAGTATGGTTTTCCTGGAAGTACTGGAAGTACGACTGATGATGTGTTTGTGTTTGTGCTTGATTAATCAAAAGTTTCAGTTTAATCAGTTGCAGAAATAATACAGAGAAGTATTAACATTAAATAGTTTTGACGAATCGCAACGCGACTCAGGGTCAAATTTGTGTCTAATACAAGTACGTTGAGTGTTGAGAGTTCAGCTCAGGAAATGCGAGCACATTCTAGCTGAAGTACAGCAGCAACAACAACAACAACAGCAACAACAACAACAACAACGAGTGCGAGTGTGTTGAGAACAATGCGAAAAAAAAGATACAAGCGTTCGTTGAGATACAGATACAATACTTATTTTTAATTTCGATGAATCAGCGTTGTTTGGTTGCCTTGCTTCAAAAAATTCAGCGACAACGACAACAACAACAGCAACAACATCGATGACTGACTGAACCGTGAAGGGAAAAGGAGAGAGGGGAGTGGAGAGAGGGGAGTGGAGAGAGAGGGAGTGGAGAAAGAGGAGTGGGGAAAGACGATTCCCGGTTTCGCCCCCCTTTTGCAGTACATTAGCCAGCGTCACAAATAGCGAATGCGAGCGCAAAGCAAACTGAAAGAATGCACAAAGAGCAGACGACGATCAGCCAAAAGCAGAGGAGTCAAAAACAACAACAGCAACAACAGCAGCAACAACATACACTCTACATTTAGTGGAATATGAGAACTTGCCATCCACAACAACAACAACTCGTACATTTCATGCTCTGTGGCGTATGAATACTTGACATCCACAACAAAACCCACAACAACAACAATATACGTACACTCAAAGCTTGTTGGAACATAAGAAATTGCCTTCCAAAAAAAGCAACAACAACATCTTTTGGGAATATGATAACTTGACATCCACAACTCTGATATTCTGTGTTTTGTGCAACATGAGAAATAAAAATGCAAACAATAAAAAAAAAGTTAAATAATATTTAACCTTATAAAAAAGTAAATTGTTAAATTTTAGTCTTATTTTTACAGTTCAATTTTAGTTTGTTTTTGAAACAATAAAGTTTTTATCTAAATATACATATATTCTTGAAAATGTTAGAATTATTTTTATCAGCTCATATTTAAGGCTTAAGATATTATGAAATTAAATAACTTATTTTTAAAGGAGCAAATACTTTGAGTTAAAATAATACAGACAGTAAAATGTTCATAAAAAAATATATTTTATGGCAATATTTATTTAGAATTTTTCCTAAGCTCCTAACCAGTAAATTGGCGATAGGAAAAGTGCGATATAAATATGTATGTATGTACATACAACAAATATTTATTTAAAATTTTACCATAAACTATTCATTTAAATTTTTACCTAAAAATATTAATTTACAATTTAACCATAAATAGTTATTAAAAATTTAACCACAAAATATTTGTTTAAAATTGTACTATAAAATGATTTTTTTTTTTAAATTTTACCATTAAATATTTATTTAAAACTTTACCATCCAATGCTTATTTAAAATTGTACCATAAAATGTTTGTGTTAAATTTTTTAGAATTTTTGTGTATCAAGATTTTTCAGCTAAAAATTTCTAAACCTAAGCGGAAAATACAAAAATTCAATTGATTTAAAAAAATGTGGAGATCAGACTTAAAACTACATAATTTTATTTATATTTTTTTTAGTGTTTAGTAATTGTTATTAAACTTTAATAAGCTAAATAAAATAATGGCTTGTTAATGAAAAAGCTTTAGTAAATCATTTATGAGGTGCTTAATTAAAAAATTCCCAGTTTTGATGCATAGAAACAGTGAATTCACATTCCAGAAGCCAGAACTATATGTAGATAAGGGTCAGATATTTAGCTGTGAGTGTGTGTGCGAGTGTGGGTGTGAGTGTGTTGTGTGTGTGTCTGAGTGCTTATATATGTATGTAAGTGTGTGTGCTTTAAAGCTTCTCGTCTATTGTCAGTTTCCTTGGAGTCGTTGTCTGGCTTTTGAATTCTACACGTCTTGATTGTCGACCTCTCAGCGGGGGGCAGCAACAACAACAACAACAGCAACAACAACAACATTAACAACAACAACTCAGCAGCAACAACAACAACTCAGCATTCACGGGCTCTCGACATGTGACATTGCTGTTGTTGTTGTCGCTGCTGCTGCTGACGTTGGCAGCGAATTGACTGCGCTGCTTGATTATTAGAACTTCAATTTTTGCTTCTAGCAATTTAATCTTTTTAGTATATTTTTTTAAATATTTTGTAGTATTTTTTTAGTATTTTGTTAGTATTTTTTAAGTATTTTATAGTATTTCTTTTTAGTATTTTTTTTTGGTTTTCCCTTTTTTTGAAAAATCGAAAGTTGTTCTTGGACATCCTTTTTTGTGCTGAGGACGGACGGAAGTGCTTATTGTCGCCATTTGACGTGACAACGACTTCCGCTCTGCCAACTTCGAAGCTGCGCAGCTGCTCAGTGCACACAGTGTCTCAAAAAAGTGTGTGTGGGTTCTGGCCCTTGGACATTAGCATCAGCATCAGTTTAACAGTTGACAGCTTTGACTTGAAAACGAGCAGCAACAACAACAACAGCAACAACAACAACAACAACACTATCGATTACTTTTGGCCATTGCGTGTTTTTGGTAAGCATATGTTGGAATATAGCGGGTGGTATTTTAGTTGTTGTTGTTTTTTTTTGTTCTTTTTTTTTTGTTGTTCTTTTTGTAGTTGTCGTTGCTGCTTCTTGTAGTTGTTGCAACTGTGGCAACCGCTGCACATCAAAGGCTTCGTGAAAAGTTCTCTTGCATTTTGGCGGGTTCCCAGCAGAGTGGCCATTTCAGCTACTTTAAAGCTAGAGTTAGCTATGCCTTAATTGCAAAAGCTGGAATTCAAAAAATGATCTTTACTAAAAATCTGGCTTATTTTTAAAAGTTATTCACTAATTATCAAGTGTAAAATTTAAATTAAAATATTTGATTATTAAACTAACAATTAAATTATATAAATAACAGTTTTAAAATTATAACTGAAAATATATAAAAAACAACCTATTGTAAAAAAAATGTTTTTTTTTGGTTTTGCAAAATTTTATTAAAGAAAATTTTCAACATTCTTAGCAAAGTTTCGAAATACAGAAATTAAAATTTTTAATTAAAAACCAAATTAAATATAAGAAATTTTGAGTTTTGAAGTAAAAGCTAACTGAGTCTGGGCGCATTCAATAAATTTCAATAAAGATAAAATAAATGCTGAAAAATTAATAAAAAATTTAACTATGAATAAATTATAAATAAAATAAAAAATACATATGAAATTATTATTTAAAATTTAATACCAATATCAATTGAAATAAACGCAACTTGGAAAACTTTTAAATTTGTTTATTAGTTTTGAATAAGTCTGAACTCGAGACGTACTAGCTATCTTCTAAAAAGAACCTCTTTACGAGGTAAAAATCTAGTGATAAAAGTTTCAAAATTTTTGATACTCAATTTAGTGACGAACGATATAAGATTTGGGACATTTTTTGTGCAATGTGTCGAATGTCAAACTTTTTTTTAAGAATAATTTATATATTTAATTTAATATCGTTCGTCACAAATTCAGCTTAGCATATCTTGTTCATACATGAATTTACGAGGTAAAAATCTAGTGATAACAGCAATTCCAAGTCCCAAAATTTTTGATATTCAATTTAGTGACGAACGATATAAAATTGAATTCTTAGTAAGAAGTTTGACATTCGGCACTAGAGAAAAAAGTTAATTTTTATTAGATAAGAAGAATCGTGACCTTTTTTGTGGAATGTGTCGAAGAATAATTTATATATTGAATTTAATATCGTTCGTCACAATTTTTAAGTTTAAAATTTAATAACAATTCTCATTGCTCTTTTTTATTTTTGTAACATCACTGTTTTCCCAGTCAAAGCGAAGGTCTCAATGGCAAATTATTTGTTAGACACAACAACAACAACAACAACAGCAGTAGAAATAACAATAACAATAACAATAACAACGAAAAGAGCTGGGAAAGACCTTTGCATATGCATGTCAAGTGCCACAAATTGTTGTTGTTGTTGTCGCAGTTGTTGTTGCTGCCACATTGTTGCCTGTTGCACTCAGTGTTCACTGTTCGCTCGTTTCTCGTCTGGTTTTCTGTGTCAGTTTCAAGCGTCAGCCAAATCGTCAGCCACCTGCCCCGATCAGCAACATGGCCTTAGGATCTCAGACTTGTTTTGTTTCTTTCATTATTTTTTTGCAAAAACAAATTTCATTTCATTTTTTTTTTAAGCACAGGTTGCAATTGCACAGCAACAACAACAGCAACAGCAACCTAATTGCTGGCTATGTTGCCCACGCCCCGCCCCGCCACGCCCCACCTCTGACCGCCCCAATAAAACTGCATTTTACAAATTTTGCGCAATAAATGCGAAAAATGCATAAATAAATAAATAAATTATATAAAATAAAATGCTCTCGACCGCAGCAGCAACAACAACAACAACATGGCGGTCCATGCACTTCCGCTTGCCCACAAAATGGCGTCGCATTATAATGATAAACACAAAGGGACAACTAATTAGCGAGCTCAAGCCGACAACTCAAATACTCTGAAAATCCAAAAAAAATAAATAAATAAAACAATAAAATAAAAGTGACAAACAAAACACAGAAAAAAAGCAACTGAAACTTTTTATTTATGTGGTTTTTTAATTTAAAAATAAACCTGAAAGATATCTTATTGAATAGCAAAAAATAAATATATTTTTCTATTTGGATAAGAACTTGATGACAATATGAGAATATCTATAATATAAACTTAATTCGTTTTAAATTAGATATATTAAATTTAAATTTCATTTTTAATCTTAAGCAAAAGATTAATTTCTTTTTAAAGCTTAGTTTCAATCTAATGAAATAAGTTCCACAATTAAAACATGTTAAATAATATATATATATTTTTAATTCTTGATAAGAAATTGATAACAATATCTGTAATATACCTTATTTTTTATTCATTTTAATGTGTTTTTCCCTGTTTTATTTAAAACAAAAAGTATTATTGATTTTAGAAACATGTTCTTATCAGTAATATTTATTATGATTAATAACTTAAATTTGTTGAACATTTTGTAATAATGACAGGAGTTTGATTTCATAATTTTTTTTACATATTTTATTATATTATTATATATATACTATATATTATATTATATTAACTAGTTTTCATTTTTTATCATCCATATTTTGTGTTTTTTGCCTGTCTTTTTAAAAAACCTGTTCTTTATTTAAGAAACATGTTATCAGCAATATTTTATATAGTATAATTGCCTAAATTGATTAAATATTTTCAAAAAATAACCCTTTTTTAATGTTTGCAATTATAATATTATTTAAGTTTTATTTTTTACCATTTATAATACGCACCCATTAAAAAGAGTATTTAGAGAGCATTAAAAATAAAATAAAACAAAAAAAAACCATTGCAACAAAATCGAAAATAATCACAAAAATTATGTGCGTGCTGCAAAAAAGGCAGAATCATGTCATAAATATATTGTATTGTATATTTTGTATATATCCTATATCTGGTATATTTGGTATACATTGTGTATTGAGGGCCAAATGGGAAATATATGATTGTAGTAAATGCTTAATGTGAAGAGGGGAGGGGGTTGTGGGAGGATGTGGGATGCGGGTTGACCGGACAGGAAGCTTGATAAGTTGGCAGCACAAAGGAAATGCATGAAATGCACAACATGAAAAGCGGGCGGGGTGGGGGTTGAGGGTCAGGGAAATGCTTCTGTTTCTGGTTATGCAAATGTGCGTGTGTGTGTGTGTGTGCATTAATATGCGTATAAATTGCATACGCAATACAGCGCATAGATAATTGCGACATTTGATTATCTATCGCAGCAGCTTTAAAGCCCCACAAAGTAGGCAATACTTTTTTTGTTGCTGCTTATCAGTCAAATAGCACAAACAAATTCAACAGATGCATGTGTATGTGTGTGTGTGTGTGTGTGTTTGTATTTGCTTTTTTTGCTTTTATTCTTGTTGTTATTGTAATTGTTGCTGCAGCTCCGCATAACTTACAGCCCAATTGGAAATTGGCTGCGGCAACAAAAGACCGTTGTATTTGAAATGCGGCGCACATTCAGCGCTCAATTTAATTCAGCGCTCTCTTACACATATACACCCGAGAGAGCAGCAACGGAGAGCGAGAGTGAGAGAGCGAGAGCGAACGCAAATGCTGCCTCCGCTGCGTCGCCACACCGCTGCCAACGCCAACGACTACCCACCACTGGCAAGCGACGACGACAAAGACGACGACGACGATGTCGATGGCGACTGCGACGACGACGCACGGGTTGGGGGCACTGCCAGCGTCGCGCCATCAAGTATACCGTTGCTCAGCACGCAGCGCTGCCAATCGAAAAACCTGAAAACTGCTGGAACGATGCGTGCCATCAAGTTGCGAGTTTCAAAGCATCGCCTGCCATGCGTTCAACAACTTGAAACATTTTGGTGGCGGACGCGCCATAAAGTAACCAATTCTTTTATCTTGTTTTTAGCCGTATGATTTCTGTACACTTGCTGGCGCGTCGCCCCAGCAAGTATCGAGAAATGTCAAACGCTGTGCGCTGTGCCAACAAATGCGCTGCTTGCTGGCTCCCTCAAATGGGCGCTGCCAGCCCCGCAGCCCCCCGCTGCCCGTCAAGCTGCCCAAGCTCCAGCTCGTCGTCGCCGTCGACGTCGCCGTAGCCATTGCTGTAGTTGTAGCTGTGTAGCTGGAGCTGGAGATGGAGCTGAAGCTGGCTGGCTGCCTGGTCGCCTTGCCTTTGCCTTTGCTTCTGCCTTCGCCTCTGTCACTGCCTCTGCCTCTGTCTCTGCCTGCGTTGCCAGGGCTGCGTCATGGCAACTGGAAACTCAGAACTCGCGACAGCTTAGAATGAATCGCATTCCATATGCTTTAGCTATTTTCTTTCTTGCGGTTTTCCCTAGAAATAGCTAATGCCTACAAAACTACTATATTATCTTAAGAACTACACTCAGAAAAATTTAACTGCAGCTGCGACTCAATTTAAAATTCACTTTAATAATATGGCATTTTTTGAAAATTGAATTTAAAAGTTACATACATATTTAAAGAATTGGTTTCTACACGATTTTTATTATTTAGATCAATTTAACCACCATATTAGAACTACACTCGGATAAATCAGTTGTTGATCAAATTTAACTTTATTCAAATAGCAGAATTGTACAAAACTTTTATTTAATATCTCAATTTAAAATTCACTTAAATAGCATAAAAATGTTCTTAAAATTGAATAAAAAAGTTAAATATTAAGTTAATTTTTTTCTATAAGATTTTAATTATTTAGAGCAATTTAACTACGAAATTATCTTAAGAACTACATTCAGATAAATCTTCTGTTACACGAATATGACTTTATTAAAATTTCACAAGTATACAACACTTTAAAAGTTAATGTTTCAAGATACTATAAATAATTTTTAGCTATATAATTATTTTTTATCTTGAGAGCTCTTTTAAGCTTATTCTTTTTAGGAAAGTTAGCTCTCTTAAAATATTTTAAATATATTTTGTTATAATTTATAAATTAAATATTTGCATACATAAATTTTCCGAAAAAGAAGCGAAATTTTTAACTTTAAAGTAATTTTTAACTGTAATTTTTAAATACTTCCAAGCAGCTCTAGTTTTATTCCCAGTGCATTGACAATGCTTATCAGCTTGTCAGCTGTACAAGCTAAAAAATCACTTAAGTTTTGTTTCTTGATAAGAAACTTGACGTATTTCTTGTTCGACGGAATTTGAAACTGTGCCATCGTCCCAAAAGTCCAGCTAAATTTAGAAACAGCTCGATAACTGTCCCATATCTGGATCTAATAATAATTCATTAAACAACTCGAAACTCAGAACATAACAAGCATTCGTTAGATTTGAATCTTTAGTTGTTTTTTTTGCAGTAACTAAAAATACTAAAATAAGTTAACGCATAAAAATAAAATAATAAAAAGCTAAACTCTAAAATAACAAAAATGCTAAACTCTTCAATAAATGTATTATTTATTATTATGTCATTTGTTCATAATAAAAAGTAATAATTTTTTTGAAGAGTTAAGCTTATTTGATTTTAGAGCGACCTTTGTCTGTGCAGCCCTGGTTCTTGGGATATGTTGTCGCATGGCAAGAATTTTTCTTTCTTGGACTTGGACATATAGCGTTCGTCCGTGAATTTTCCCGTGTACAGGGCGTTCCATTTTGGCCCAAAGTCGAGACAAGCCAACGAATTCTACAGTCTCCATGTTTAAGCTGAGAATTCTTGCAAGAGCTTTTACAGTGTGTTTAAAGTCTTTTGAAAAAGACAACAACACGTTTTAGAGCAGCAGCTGTGACCCTGTATTTAAAAATTTACTGTGTGTGTGTAACTTTGTGTCGCTGTCTGTCTGTGTGTGTGTGAGTGAGTGTGCGAGAGTTTAAGCTTAAAGCTATTGTACACTTGGTGTCGTGTCTGCCTCTTCTGCTTCTCACTCTCCCCTCTCTCACACTGCCCACTCTCTCTTGCTCTGCCCTCTCGCACGCTCTCTCGTCCTTACAAGTAAAATGACGTTGCTTTTGCTGTCGTCGTCGTCGTCGTCGACGCCAGCTGCCTCTGTCGCTGCCTCTGTCGCTGCTCCCCACTCTGCCCATCTCTCTTGTCGGCTTTGCCAACGCATTTTGTTTTGTTTAGAGCGCAAGTTGTGTCTATGTGTCGGTGTGTGCTTGTGTGTGTGTGTGTGTGTGGGCGTCCAGGCAGCATGCCTCAGTGCGGCATGTGCCTTGTGCCTTGTGCCTTGTTCCTTTTTGGTACCTGTATTTTGTCGTGGAGTGCAAGCTCTTTAAAGGTGGCAAGTTTGCAGCTTGCTTTAAGGCTTCGCTGACATTACAGACATTACCTGGGACCTCAACTCATGTCAGCCGGGCGACAAGGACAGCACGCCGGAAGCAGCCTTGCAACCCCCCTTTGTAGCACACACACACATACTTACACACACACACTTACACATACAAACGCACCTTAACACATTTTTCCACTTCCTTTTCATTTTCAGGCCAAATGAAAAATTGCACACGCGGGAATTTGATTTTAACATGAGAAATAAATACAATGACGTTAGCAGCGACGCCAGCAGCGCAGCTCAAGCAGTTGGGGCGACAGAGGGAAGGGAAAGGGGGAGCGAGGGGGGCTGATTGGCAACATTGCTGCGCTTTGCAGCTGCTTGAGAATGTCAAGGCAAAGAAAACATAGTTTTGAATATTGCTCGTGTCGATAATGACTTAATTAGGAAAAGGGAAAAAAGGGACAAAATCAACCCCCCCCCCTTTTAAACCCCTTTGACATCCCCGCATCCAGAGAAGAAAGGGAATAATAATATAAAATACAGGTATATTTAATTTTATTATAATAAATTTAAGTAATGAGTAGAAAAGTTAATAATAATAATAATTAAACTTAACTAATTCGACTAACAAACATAAATAAATAAATAAAAAACAAGCGGTTAAGGCTATAGTCGAGCTTTCGACTTTAGGATACCCGTTACTTATTTAAATAAATTTAAAATATTTTTTAGTGCATGCTTTTAGGCACTTACATTGTTTAAAAACTTAAATCGGCCATTACCACCTTTCTATTTGTCCGATCTTGTTACGATTTAGTAGGATGATAGCTTTAATTAATAGATAACGTTAATTACCAAAAAATATTTTATATTTACAGTCGAACTTCCCTAACTCGAATCACCATTATCCACGAAAAATGTTCGAGTTAGGGAGACGTCGAGTTAGGGAAGTAGAATTGTATGAAATTTGCCTAGTATTGCCACTCGATTTTGTTCGAGTTAGAGGGACTTCGAGTTAGGGAAGTTCGAGTTAGGGAAGCTCGACTGTATTTTTTATGTAACGGGTATAATAAACTCAGTTTTGAAGTTCACTCAATTTTTTAAATTAAAATTAAAAGAATTCACAAAAAAAATAAGAAACAAAATTTCTTCTTGTTTTTAAAAGTGTTTTAATTGTTAAAATGACACTCGTTTCTATTATTTTTTCCATCACTGTATAAAAGAAAATTTAATTTGCTTATATATTTAAAATTTCACATCAAAATAATTTAACATATAAAATAAAATATTAGATTTTGAAGCAAAAACTTACAAACAGTTTACAAGTTCAAACATAAATAATGTTTAATTTCAAGCAACAAATTTTATTTTATTTGTAATTGAACATTAGATACTTTTATATTAACAATAAACTACATATTAAAATTTAAAAAACATACAATTTTTAATTGCGCTTCAAGAGATTAAGAAGTTAATCTCTCTCTTTCGCTACCTCTCTCCGCTCACTCGCTTGCTGTCCCGCTCACTTTAAGCTAAAGTTTTAAAGTTTAGCGCGTTTTCGGCATTATCCGTTTTAATTACATTAAAAGTTTTTGGCATTAAATAAATTGAAGCCGAATGCCGACTGAACTTATGTCACTTTGATCCCAGTTTACAGAGACAGAGAGAGGGAGAGAGCGGGAGAGAGAGAGAGGGAGAGAGAGACACAAGTAACTTTTGCTGTTCATGCGAGAATACGGCAAGACAATGGGAGACAGGACATCAAGAAGAGCGAAAGAAAGGGGAGACAAGGGTAGTTGGGGGTAGTGGGTAGGGGGTAGGGGTAGCTACCCTTACCTTCTTCTTTATGCCCCGTATCTGAGTATCAGACTGCGACTGAGTTTCGCTGCTCAGTGAATCGCGTGTAATCAAGTTTAGTGTTTAAGGCTTTAAATTGAAATTCCAGCATTAGGGCTAGGAATGCGAAGAGCACTACAACATTTTAGGGGTTGGGCAACGGGTAACGTACGAGTGTAGCCGAAAAAGGGTTGAGAATTCGAGATGCTGCCTCGCTTATCATCAAATGTTGCACGGCGCGCGTTGCTGCAACAAATGAGCAACAACATTTGCAATCATTCAGCGCCATAAATCAATTATCAACAATGTGCAGGGGGCTTTAAGAGGTAGCATTCTGTACATCCAGAGAAAAATGACTGAAAAATGTAAATTATAATAATAATAATATTATATTAATAAAAATATTGATAAATATCCATCTAAAGTAAGTGCCCCATACCTAGGTATATTACATTTATAACATTTACATTTTGAATAATTCAGTTGTTGTATTCATCCTTTTAAATAATTTAAAATTAAATATTATCTTGAGTTTCTAATTTTATTATAAATTTTAATCGCAATCTTGGTCAACTGCTCTTACATAGTTGACATTTAATAAACAAATAAATATAAATTTAATATGTATAATAATAGTTGATTCAAAAAAACTGCTACTAAATATAAAATTCTATCGTATTCAAATTAACAAATAAATTCAATAATTTCTATATATTTCTTGTTTAATATATAATAAAATTTAAATAGTTACACTTTTATTTAAAAAAACAGGAACTGTATTTTTTATAAAATTGTTAAATATTTTGGTTGTCGACTGTTTTAAGTTGGCGTTAAATAAATAAATAAAGTTGCTTATGTGTATTACACATGCGTCACAATCTCCATGAATCTTTTATTTAAACTTTTACTCCACAAGAAATTAAAATTATAAAAAAGAATTTAAAGTCTAGTGTTCAAATTTGACGATCGCATTGGGCTTTTGTTGGCCAAATGAGCAAATGGATGGATGGACAGGCGGCCAATGCGGCGTATGCGTAATGTGCAACTTTAAAGCAGGCAAAGGAGGCAAAAAAGGCCAAAGGAAAACTCTCTAGCATTTTCCAAATGCTGCACATTTTTCGTTGCTGACTACGACACAAATACACACACACACACACACACATGTGTAGAGGGAACGGCAAGTGTAACAAAGGCAACAAAAGGGAAGGGAAGGGAGGGGAGCAGGATGTGCGGACGGTCGCACAGACGAGTCGGAAGCACGGACAAACAAACGGATAAGATGGCGGAGGGCAGCAAAAGGGGAAGGTGGAGGGGGGGACGAAGGACGCACAAATGAACGAAACGAAAGGAAAGTAAAGTAGAGGGAAAGGAAAGGAAAGCAAGGAATAGAACAGAACGTACAACGTACATGAAAAAGATAAGCGCGCACAGAGAGCGAGCTTCGCTGATAACGCAACTTGTGCTAGCCGGCAACAACAGGACTTGCCACAACCCCCCACCCCCCTCTCCCCTTCCCCACTCTACACACATGCCACCCTGAGGCAAGTCAGGAATAGACAGACAGAAAGACAGACGGACGGACCGACAGACACAGGACTTGTGAATTTTAACATTTTAGAGAAAAGCGAACGAAAATTTTCGAATGTCAGCGTCGACTCTGAAACGAATTGTTGTTGTTGTTGTTGGGGCAAGGCAGCTGTGGTGGGGGGTTGGGGATGGGGAATGTGGAGGGGGTAGAGGGGATGGCTGCTGGGGTGTGGCAAGCAGCACAGTGTGTAAGCAACAGTGATGCCAAACAATTGCCACAAAAAAACAGAACAAATTGAGCAGAAAAAATCGGATTAAAAAGATTAAGAAAAAGATTAAAAAAAAAATAAATAAAAACATAAAATAATAACAAAAATTAAAAATATAAAACAAGTTGATTTTTCTTAAAAAGGGTTAGTTTTTTATATAAACTAGACTCGTAAAGTGTTTCAAAATCCACTATTGTGAAAACAACAGCTATATATTTTGAAACAACAGTTTTCCAATTAGCTTCTTCAATGCATATTTTTAGGGTCAAGCGAAACAAAAATTAAATATTTTTAGTATGATACAAAAATAAAAAATTAAGTATAATAATTGGTAATTAAACGTGGGCTTCAAATATTTATTTGGAATTCGCAAAGAGTTAATTTAGCTAATGAAAATCTCAGCCTTCCAGTTCTTACCGTTTGGTCTCCACAATGATCTGAAAGTAAAACTATTTTTCTTGGGCTTTGTCAATGATATACTTATCTATATTTATAAATATTATTTGACAGATTTGTGCCTCATATTTCATTTTTAAATTATACTTCTCTTTAAGTTTCTGTCCTCTTAGTAAAAACAGCTATTTTTGTTTGATTTTGTTTAAAGTTTAGCTAAATTTTTTGTGTTCAATTTTACAATCTATTGTTTTTTGTTCTTTAAATGAGCGGTGGGCACGACATCTAAATTCGGGATCACTACAACAACAGCCCTATTAAAGTCTACCTTCTTTGTCGATCACCCAAATGTGCAAGCCAAAAAAAGTTGGGAGCAGCCGCTAGCTCCCGGAGCCCAGGCGTGCCCACCGCTGCTTTAAATGAATTTCTTTGTTCATTAAATAATTTAAATTGTAAGTGTTAATAAAAAAGGATAGTTTTTTGTTTTACGTAAAAGGTTATATTCGCAAATAAAGTAGTTTAACAAACAAGGACACATCTAGCGGAAAAAAGGCTAAATAGGCAGCACTGGTAAGTAGTAGCGACGCTGCTGGAACGAAACAATTTGTAATTTATTTGCGAAGCGTGCGAAAGTTGAGGCAGCTGCCAAAGGCGTAGCTAGAGATGGAGCTGGAGATGGCGATGGAGCTGGCGATGTGGCACAACTGTGCCAGGAACAACCAGGAGCAGGAGCAGATACAAACACAGATACAGACACACATACAGATACAGATGAGAGGCAGCGACAGGCGGGGGCAGCATTTTAGGGCAAGAAGATACTCGAACTCCTAGTATGATAAAAAATGGTTTTACTTTAAAAACACTTCTCTTTTTTTGTTCTCGAAACTTTAATTTTGGAAATTTATTTAAAACTTTATGCTTTACACAATTTAAAATTATTATTTTAGTTTAAATTTGTTACTTTAGTTTTATAATTCATTTTGTGTGTGTGCTTTTTTAATTCATTTTGTTTTGTTTTGTTGCTATAAATGATTTATTCATTTTGTATATTGTTTTTGTTTTTTTTTGCTAGGTATATAAACTATGAACTTTAAATACTTATTTCAAAAATTGTAAGCTGCCATTTGCTGTTTTTTTTTTTAGTTTATTTGGAAGTTGTTGTTCTTGATTTTGTTTATTGACTATGTTACTCAGTCCGGCAGTTTTGAATGGGCTATGGTATGTGTGTGTGTGTGTGTGTGCAAAAGCTTTTAGCGACTTAACCCTTGTGTAGACCTTAACCCTTTGCAGCATAACGAATTCTCTTATACTAAAATCTCGGAATTTAAAATAAAAATGTTAAATGTCTTGATTTAATGTGTATCTGAAACATGCATATTATTTAATTCTTGTGACTTGGTTTTTTATTAATATGATTTTCACACTATTTAATCGATTTTCCCACATATTTTTGATATTTAATTGCGTTGTAAACTTCGTTAACTTCTTTTTATTTATTTAAGAAAAATTAATTACTTCATTTATTAATTTAAAAACTTTGTATTTTTAATTTTTGATATTAAGTCAATATGAGGCAAATTATATAAAATTAACACTAAAACGATATTAAATCAAAAAATGACAAAAACACTTTTTCTAAAAAAAAGAATTGTATACAAGAAATTAAAAAAAATAATAAGAATTGAATTTTTTGATTTCAATATTTTAATTAAAAAAAAGAGCATGCCTTACAAAGGGTTAAGAACTGCGTGTGTGTGCAACTGTGTGTGTGTGTGAAAGAATTCTTTTTTAAAAATTACATGCATATCTAATTCATTTAAGTCTGTACTACAAAAAGTATATCAAAATTGTTTTGATTCATCTAAATACATGCATACATAGATTTATGTACGTGTGTGTTGAAGACAAAGCTTTAAATGGGCAGACATTACGTTGGGAGCAGCCGCTAGCTCCCGGAGCCCATGCGTGCCCACCGCTGCTTTAAAGCTTTGCCAAGTATAAAATTGCAACTATTGTTGGGCCTGACTTTACGGAAAACCAAAACGGAAACTGAACTGAATTCATATTCAATAAAGCGTGTCTTAAAAATTGTTTTGACAAAGTAATAAATTCAAAAATTTGTTTTATAATTTTTTAAAATAATTTAAAAACATTTATCAACTATAAAAAGAAAAATAACAAAGAACTTGATTTTTTAACTCTTTTTTTTTAATATAAAATTTTTAAATTTTTTTACCCTTGTCAAAACAATTACTTGACATGCTGTATTTGGTTTATAAATCATCTATCGGTTTTCTGGTTCTTGTGGTATTTTTGCTTAATCAGTCTTTGTATACAAAAATTAATTAAATTAGCAAATTTCCTATGTTTATTATTCACATGCCGTGCGCCTTTAATTCGTTGTCATGCAGCAATTAACTAGGCAAAAATCAACGAAAGCAAAAAGTTAGTAAATAAATAATATTTTTAAACAAAGAAAAAGAAAAACACAAACCAGGGACCGCAAATAATGAATATTGATATTTTTGCATCAAAAGATCAATAATAATATTTATATATACGATCAAATTGAACCATTATTATTGAGGAAAATAACTTAAAATCATTTAATAATTACCATGTAGGTCTTATAATATTACTCATAGTGTTCAAGGTCCCTGACACAAACCATTTAATGAGGGGGAGCAGGTGTAAAACACTCTTGAACTTGGTTATCTGATCGAATCGGATAGAAATTGGATCGCATTGGATTCTGTTGCAAGTTGCACAAACATAAACATATAAACAGCGCCGTCAATTAGTCTGTGTGATGTGAATATCGTGAACATTGAACATTTGCTTGCAATTTATACAAATTATACTTTAATTTGACACTTATAAACAATAGACGTGCATAACATATGTAAGTTTACAAATTGCGCTTACTATTTTAATAAATTAGGAATCAAATATTACAATACGAGAGACAGTTATTATTTAACTTGGTTTTTGTTTTTTTGAAAATATATATACAATGTTATCGACTTCACATTCGAAATTTGTTTTGCTTTCTAATTATGAGAATTGTTTCTTTTTTTCCACAGCGTCTTTTAAATGCATTTAACAACAAATTTTCTGTTTTTTTTTGCTGTACACGTGGAAGAATTCATTTGTTTTTTTTTGGGTATCAACTCATCATGAATGCTGTGAAGATCGCTTAATACTTGGCTAACTTAAGAACAGGCTATAGAATTTACAATTGTACTTAGGCCTAATATTAGAATTTACAATTTTGTTAGTTGTACACTTAGACGACATTGGATTTTAAGGGGGGCTTTTTTGTCTGAGAAAAAGAAATATCTAACTATAAAAAAATATGGTTGACATTGAGAACACAAATTGCCCGCTTAAAAATTAATGTGTTGTTATATAGTAATAATTAAACCTAACTCCGACTATCGTTGCTCTCGCTGAAGCTCTGTTCGCTGGACTCGCGTCGGCTGCTCACCGGCTTCGCCTTGTATTCTGTGATGAAAACCGTGACCGAGTTCACCGTCACTTCCCGCGTCTGCGCCGTCGAGCGATCCACGTTCTTCAAACGCGCCGGATAACGTTTGTGCCGCTGTCTGCTGTCGTGTCCGCTGCCATGTCGCGAACTGGACGCTGGCTTGCCATTGGGCATGTTGCCACTGGCGCCTGGCAGCGTTGCCGCCTGCTGAGCGACTAGCGCCGAGTTTAAACGCGGCTTGCGCGTCGATGTACCTGATAAAAAGAAGGGAGAACGTAAGTGAAAGATAATCAATACATATGGGAATAAAAAATAAAATACTAGAGTGACTGTGTTCCACAAATCTCTAAGGATTTAATTAACGTTTGCGTTTGAAAACAACTAAATTGCTGAAGATTTCATTTCTGGACTCTTTTTCGGAGTCATATAATTAATTAATAGTAAAGTTATAACTATTAAATGAAATAAAAAAATAAATAAATATATTTGAACAGAGTTATCAATTGTTGATTGGGCGTGTTCCACAAATCGAAAGAGATTTTAATTACAATTGCTTTAATAAACAAAAAAGCTGCTGGAGGTTTCATTTTTCGGACTATTTTTCGGAGTCACAAAAATGGAATGCCATTGATTTATAATTGGAAATAAATGATAAAAATTATTTAATTTTTCGGACTCTTTTTCGGAGTCACAAAAATGGTTCGCCATTCATTTATAATTGGAAATAAATGATGATAAATGATACAAATTATTTATTAATGGTACAGATTTAACTATTCAATTCAAAAGCATTTTATGCCTTATGATTCAATTTAAAAATAAAAACAACAAGTGTCAGAAAATTAATTTTTCGGATATATTTTCGGAGTCGAATCAAATCGGCTGTGTGTTTATTAGGCGTGCTCCACAAATCTCAAGGGATTGCCATTAATTTCTTTTTTAGTTTTAATGTTTATTATTTATTATTGGTATATTTTATATTAATTTAAAATCCATCCATGACAACCACAAGTTACAGAAAATTAATTTTTCGGATATATTTTCGGAGTCCAATCAATCTTTTCAGAAATACCGACAATTGCATTTGTATTGCGCTTTTTGGGTTGCTAGAGATTTGTGGAACACGCCTCAGTAAATGACTAAATTAAATGAGTAATTGAGTATGGTAAAATTACTCAGCGTCGATTCATTTGCGTTTGTCCTTCAAATGCGACGCTGACGTCGCAGTCAACGTCGCCTTCGCCTTCGCCGTCTAAGTCAGCGACTGAGCGTCTCTCTCTGTCAGTCGCCAACCTACAATCAAATGGAAAACAAAATCGAGGTCACTCACCTTTTCTCACGTCACACATGCGACACTTGAACGCCTCCGCCGAGTTCCTGTACGTGCAGACACTGCAGTCCCAAAAGTTCTCCTCAATTACTTTCGCTTGGCGCTTTTGTCGTCGCACGGGCGATGATTTCTTGTCCATAATAAATAGACGCCTCAGCAGCAAAAAATAATTGTGTGAAATGCAGCTGGCCGAATTTCTTTTTTTGCAATTGTTTTTGTTGCTGCCTCTGCTGCTGCTGCTGCGTCTGTTGTTTTGGCTGCTCTGCTCGCAACGCTCACTGCAGCGTCCTCTGGCTTAGAAAACTATTACACTTTTACGTTTATCACTCCATTTATGTGCAATTTGGCAATATATAACAGCTTATTTCTTGTGAAAAACCTCTGCAAAATTTCTTCGGCCAAATAAATGGAAAATTGTTGCGGAGCTGCCGTACGCACACATACGTACCAAAAAAAAACAGGTGGCAACCTTGGCAACGGTGGCAGAAGTGACAATATTTAACTCTTTTCAAAAATGTTAAATATGGTTGATTTTTTTTATTAGTTAATTTTGAAGCTAGAGTTTTGAAACTTTTACAGGAGTTTTGTAATATTTCTTTCGATTTTTTTGTTTAGAATTTATACTGTTATTTTTTAATTTTTTCACCACGCGAAGGTTAATTGATGTCCCCCAAATAAATTTTAATTTGAACTTTGTTATTTTAAAAAATTATAATTTTCTTGGTTTATTGAATTTATACTTTATTGAATAATAATAAATAGATGTATTTATCTTAAATTTATTAATTTCCTGTTGAGAAATTGACATGGGACCAAATGCTATCGATGTCTGCCACCTCTGCCAAATAGGAAATTTGTTGCGGAGTTGCCGTACTGTGTGGGACGCTAGAATAAACACAGAATGTTGCTGAGCTGCCATAAGCCTATCGATATATCGGTGGACTGCGCATGAGAATCTATCGATAGGCGAATCGTTGTCGTCTTCAACAGTGCTGCCATAAATCGATAACAAAAACAGGCCAGAAAAAGTGACAAAAAAGGTGACAAAAATTTAAAATTGGTAACAAAACAGGTGACAAAAGCTAAATTTGGCATTTCCAATATCATCGCGACGATCTTTATTAAAATGAGGAGCCAGGATGTTTTTTATTATGCTGCTGCATTTAGTGCAGTGCAGCTGTAACTGTTGCACACTCTAAGAGCAAAACTGTTGATTGCACAGCTCGCTTAAATTATCAATAGGAGCAATTGCTGGGCAATATACATGGATAATGCCGCCTCCTGATCTGCATGCTGAATTTTCATTTCAGGAGATACATTTATGACTTTCTTTTGCGTAAACGGAGAGGCGTTCTGCTTATTTTTTTTGTTTCTGCATGCGCTTGAAGCTTGTCTACTTTTGCTATTATGCTTGTTTTGCATAATTTGCAGTATGCCTTACTGGAGTCGTGAGCATCGCGGTCAATCCAATCCTTAAAATCAGGCTTATTTATCCACAACTCGCGGAATTTTTGCTTATATAAGTTTTTCGGCATTGTTGACAATTTTACTTCTGGCTGTCAATGACATAAATTTCAAAGCAATTGAAAAGGTGATAGATTTGGTGATAGGGGCTTTTTTTAAAATTTTGGTGACAAACCTATCGAAAAAGTGATAGATCTATCACTAAAAGGGCTGTTATGGCAGCACTGGTCTTCAATATATTACTATTTCGATTTCATTTACATTTAAGATTTTAAATTAATTTTGTTAAAATATATTTAGTTTTAGCTTTTTTTATACATGTGTACGAACTCTAGACTTAATTAACGCTTAAATATACATATGTTTTTGAAGCATTCATTTTTACTGCTCCAGCATGTTTTCGAAATCCTTCAGCTCCAGTTCGCGTTCGATAACTTGGGTGTACAGATTATCGAGTGTTTCCTGCATTCGCTGTTTGAGTGTCGCATTCTGAATGGACGCGATTTCGGTGGATTTCTGTGATTGTTGCGCCTTCAGTTCGCTGATCTGCCGCGTCAGCTGATTGATCTTCTCGTGGATCTGCTGTGGTGTGTACTGCGGCTGTGGCTCGTCCATAAACTCCAGATGCTCAAACTCCTCGCGTTTCGTCATCATCGCCATGGGATTGTCATAGAAGCCACTCGGAGCAGCCAGATTGGAGCTGGATCCGGCTCCACTGAGCTTGGGACTGCTGGTGGTCTCGCGTCCAAACATGGATTTGCTGAACTCCATCTTAATGCCACTGCCACTGGCATTGTTTCCACCTCCCCCAAAGAAGTCCGACATGCGTGAATCATCCGCCGACAGACGCGAGGATTCCTCCAGCTGGCGCTGTGTATCATTGCCAGGCAGCGTGGGCTCATCCTCGTCATCCGTTGTGGACACTTCCTCGCCGAATATATCGTGGGCAGCCACGCCCATGTTGGGCGCACGGTGGGTGTCAAAGTGACTGGTCTCATCGTCGTCGGACTCCACATTAATCTCCCGCTGTGAGGCGCTCTCATCTCTCTCTCGCTCTCTGCTCGTCTTGTCACTTCTGTGCATTGTCTCATCCGCCAAATCTTCATCCGCCTCATTGTATGGCTTCATGTCCGACTGATCCAGCTCATCCTGCGGCTTGTCCTCCTCGTTAATGATCTCGTACTCCACGCGCACAGCCTCGTTGTCGATGCGCAGCAGATGCTTCACTTCCTTCTCAATTTCCGGCGTCTCCACGTTCTTTTTTTTGAGTGTCTTGCGGAATCGTCGCTTCCTCACATTTTTACACGGCGGCGTTATGCCGTGTGGCCACAAATACTTCTTGTCCACCTTGTTGGGATCCTTTTTCTTGTTCTTATTTGGCGATTCCTTTTCCGTCTCGTCCTCCGGCTCCTCCTTGCAGATTAGAATCTGACAAATATCCGCCGATTTGTAGAAACTCTTGTTGTCAATTGTCTTGTAACTTTCCACAACGGTCGGCAAGTCAACTATTTTCGCATACAACAATTGATCATCCCAACGCACTTCGCCATAGCGCAAATCCTGATCCAGCTGTATATTTAATCTGTCCTTTATATTCCCCGCTTGTACCGATTCATGCACCATATTCGCCAGGTGCTAGAAAGAGAGGAAAACAAAAGTTGAGACACTTTGGACAAAGTGTAAACAAAGCAACAACAAACATGGCTTACTTTGGGAAAACGCATGATGAATTGATTCTCCAGCTCAACGCCATCGTCGCGGGGCTTGTGCTCAGCCTGCTTCTTCTTTTCAAACATGCCGGGCTTTTGTATATTTGTTTATTTTATTATAAAAATTAAAAATTCTTAAGCAAATTGCAGCGCAGCAAATGAATCGTTCGGAATAAGTTCAATTGAACTATTCACTTAAAGTTACCCACACACGACAATCATGTTCGATGAGCATGATCGCGTTTGTTCGTTCATTTCGCACGTTAGCTCCTTCGTTTAATTGTATGTATGTGAAAACAGGCAAAAGGTGGCGCCACAGTTCCCAGAAAAAGAACAAACAGTTCTTAGTTAATTTTTGATAAAGGTCCCTGACCGTCCTGCAACATTCATAAATATAATCTGCCATTTACATTGGTAAATTATTAAATTTTTGTTTTGAATTATGCGCCAAATATATTCCTAGACCAATAGTTTGAACAGATTATGGCGGTGGGCCGATAGACAATGTTCAACATCTGGCAACGCTAAACAGCTACTCGAAGAGCGCGCTTAAAAATATTGAGAATGACTTATTTATTTATACTTGTTTTTCTTGTTGTGATTGTTTTTCGTTCGTTGTGTGTGTGCTCATCATAATTCTGGCTTGAATGCTTTTGGTTAATAACCCATCATTGTGCCTACGCAATTAGCCAAAATGGAGCGCAAAGGCCGCCAAGAAAGAGCGCAACTTGTTTGCTTCTTCACATGTATGTGTGTGTGTAAACTTGAAGGTTTGCAATTATTTATAATAGACAGACTTAAACAAATACATAATTAAAGAACAATAAACGGCTGCTGCGATCTGCAGTTGCTTACGTCGACAGTTTAAATTTAGCTAATCTAATCTTATATTGCTTTGAGTAGTCGTGAGCAACGTCTCATCTTATTTATTTGGTGCCCTGCGGATTGTAGACACCCAGGAAAGTGTTGCACTTGCGGCAGTAGTGATTTCCGGTGCGGCAACTGTTCATGCAGTACGGCACAAAGCAGGCGCACACACACCACCTAAAAAGACCGTAATAGAAAAGAAGAAAATTAATATTATTTGGAAAAAATTTGAAAAGAAAGAAAAAAAAAAATAAGAATATTTATTAAAAAAGAAACAAATTAGCAAATTCAAGAGGATGAAAACCTAAGAGTTTTTAGTAAGATAATAGTCAGTGTAGAAGTTGGAAAAATTTTAAAATTATGAAAACTAAAATTATTTATAAGAATTACAAAAAGAAAGACATAAAATAGACAACCCTAGCACTGAAACATCTCTGACAATGTTGCCAACTCTCAATATGTCACAAGATTCAATAATGTTGCAACAACATTCCTAAAGCCATCTGACAATGTTGCCAACGCTCGAAATGTCGTAATAATTCTTATTATTTATCTCTTTGCTCAAAAATATTTTAAGAACAAAAAAATCTTTAAAATTGAAAAAACATTTTTTTAATGTTGTATAAATGAGTTGTAATTGTGTTTTATATTAAAAATAAATTAATTAAGTGATTTATAAGACTTACAAAAAGAAAGACAAAATAGAATAAAATTAAAAAAGAATAAAGACAAATAGAAAATCAAAAGGCTGGCAAAGTATAGGAATTTCAAATAAGA
This sequence comes from Drosophila subquinaria, assembly GCA_037043405.1. NCBI lineage: Eukaryota > Metazoa > Arthropoda > Insecta > Diptera > Drosophilidae > Drosophila > Drosophila subquinaria. Next base: position 62,471 of record JBAMBL010001607.1, read on the forward strand.
AAATTGTCAGTTTAATAGTCGGAAAATATCTACTTGTTTTATTATTACCAAAAACTGTCTTTGATCTTTCTGTTTTCGGTTAAATATTCTTTTCAAAATGTAAGATTTACATCTCTTTTATTGTGAGTATTGTTTTCAGCAGTAACGATCATAATTTTAGCTTTAATTGATTCCAGAATCAGGTTATTTTCAAATAAATAGTCCGACTAAATTATACTTATATTAATTTTTTGCTGTACGACAAAATGTTATGGTTTCTTTTTTAAAGTATTTTCAAAATTTATTTAAATTTATAATAATATCACGTTTTGTCTTGATACAAAATTTTTTGGGTTTTTCAAAACTTTGTCTACTTTTTTTTTATTAAACGTTTACCAATTGGCATTTTTTAGTTTTGTGACTTTTGTTATTTTTGTTTGTTTTTGAATATGGTATTCTTAGGTTTGATTTGTTCTTTTAGGAGACCGATGCTAAAATATATTTAATTTTGTGATCTTCCTTTCCAATTCGATTTTCTTTATTTTTTAATGTATTTTTTTATTTTTTTTGAATTTGTATGTCCTAATTTTTTTTGTCCGAATTCTTATAGAGTTGTCATCTAGACTTACCCCACTAGACAGATTAAAGCCGCCGACAGGTGAGTGCGTGCATTTGCCGTGTGCGTCATGCGCGTCGTTTTCTGGACGCCACAGGCCGGACACAGAACGCGGCAGGGATTGGGCCCCAAATTGGATGGAGCTGCAATGAAAAATGTTTTAGCGCATTTTATTCTTGCAATATGTGGAAATAAATAAACTTACACGCTGACACAATTGTGGGCTCAAGTTGTTGTGGTCGTTGTTGTTGTTGTTGGTTTATTGGCAGCGGTTGTGCATTCACTATGATCACTGGCGCGGGCGGAGGAGCGGCGTCAGGTGTGGCACGGCGAGTGTGAGTGTGCGCGGCGATTGCCACATCATATGATGGCGGTGCCTCAATGGGGCCAGCAGCTAATCCGGTTGCAGGTTCGATCGTTGTTGTTGTTGTTGTTGGCGTTGTCGGCAAAGGTGCGCTCGGCATTTGGAAATCATCCACTTGCGGATAAAGCATGGCACGCTTTTGATCCATGATGGCTCAGAGTACGAGGTTCACTTGTGAATCAGAGTCTACTATATAAAAAATCACAATAATCACAGTACAAAAAGAGCTTTGTTTGCTTGGCTAATTCGCAAGTTGCGTTAAGCTGCTGCAGTGGCTTAATTAACTCGCTCTTCCACTCTCTCTGTATATATATTTATATCACTCTCTTTTGTTTACACGCTCTCTCTCGCTCTTCACGCTACTTCACGTCGTCGTCTGTCACGTTTCACTTTCAACACGCGACTGAAGTCAAGTTCTACGCCAAGTAACCGAATGAGTTACAAACTCTGAGAGAGAGAGAGCGGGAGAGAGAGGGAGCTTAAAAGCTCTTACCTTCTGAAAACTTTGGCAATCTTTTGCAGTAATTGCAAAACTTGAAAGAAACACGAAATTTAGATATTTACTAACTACAAAATGTATTTGAACAGTTTATCTAAGGTATACCAACACTTAATAAATACATACAAAGGTATATATGGCTTAGATGTACAGTTTAACATCGCTATAGGGAACTTTTCAGCACTTCTTTCTATATGAATACCAGTTAAACTAAATATTTCTTTTGGGATGCCTACTTTTTTAAAATTGTACCATATTTTATTCTTATTAAAAATTCTTATTAAACAATAAAATAATAAAAATTGTATTCTTATTAGAAATTAAATGTGTAATACAAATTATAGCTTTTCTTTTTTGGATATTAATTTGTTGATATAAAGAAGAATTTGTTTAAAGTTGACGTTAAATAACCAATAATAAAAAAGTAAAGCAAATATAAAGAAAATACATATTAAAATTATTATTATTTAATAAATTGTCAGCATATTCGTGTAACAAAGTTTCCATTTATAGTCATTTTTTGTGTCATTCATATTCACCGTAGGCTAGTTTGACTGTATTTGTAATTAACAGCATTTTTGTATCTCTATCTACAATTATTTTGTATGTCATTCTTTTGTTCTCCCAGTCCGATAAACGTACTTCATTTGGGAGTCTCGATATGCAGAGTCTCAGATTGGATTCATCTGCGAGCATATGTGCCCAGGTAGCGATCGCACATGCCACAGTAGTGATTGGTATTCATGCAACTGGAAATGCAGTAGGGCAGGCACACGCAGCAATATAGTCTGAAGAAGTTATCGATATTAGTATCATTATCATTGTTATTATCAGTAACAGTATCAGTGTGCTTAGCAGTGTTGCAAATTCAGCTGATTTAAAGCTAAATTTAGTATATTTTAAAATGTTCTGCAGATTTTTAAAGTAAAAAAAAACTATAAGCTAAATCAAATTTAAAGCGTTTTTTCTATTCTTAATTTTTGCTACTGACTTTGAATATTATTTTTCATTAAATCTAACTTTTTTGATTGGCAACACTGTTGATTACTCACTGGAAAGTGTTGTCAGTTTAGCTTATTTAAAGCAAAATGTATATCATATTATATCAAAAATTTTTTTATATTTTATTTTTAATTTATAAAAAAGCTGTTAAACTACTAAACATTTTTTTTCTGTGCATTTAAGGTGTCTTTTAGCTTTTTTTCTATTCTTTTCTTATTTTTCTTGAAATCTAGTTTTTTCAATTGGCAACACTGTTGATTACTCACTGGAAAAATGTGGTCAGTTTAGCCAATTTAAAGCTTGATGTATCATATTGAACAATTTATTTTAATATTTTGTAAATTAAAAAAGCGATTGAACATTTTTTATTTATTTTTTTGAGTGATTTAAGCTTAGCTTTTTTTTATCGTTTTTCTATTCCCTATTTTTTTATTGACTTGCATTATTATTTTTCTTAAAGTCTAGCTTTTTTAATTGGCAGCACTGTTGATTTCTCACTGGAAAAGTGTTGTCAGTTTAGCCAATTTAAAGCTTAATGTGTCATATTGAACAATATTTTCAATATTTTTTAGTTAATTGATTTAAGCTTTGCTTTTTTTTATCGTTTTTTTCTATTCCTGACTTTCTATTGATTTGCATTATTATTTCTCTTTAAATCTAGCTATTTTTAATTGGCAACACTGTTGATTACTCACTGGAAAAGGCAGAGCAGCAGTGCAATAAGATGTGTCCGTGAATTGGGCTTAAACATGACACGAGTGCGTGCATAGTTATGACAGTAGGGACACTGTATATCCTGGGGATCGGGACCGTAGGGTTGACCCGGCACTATTATCACCGTGTGGTGTCCCGTTCCCGTTGTCGTTCCCGTTCCGGGTCCCGTTGTCACTGCGGGAGTGGCAGTTGTCTGTGCCGGAGTTGAGGTTGCCTGATCATAGCTGGGCGGTGCTGGTGTTGCATGCAACAGATGCTCCTGCTCCTGTCCGCCCAATTCGCTGGGCTGTTCCAACGGTGTTTTTGGGTACACGGGTTCCATTATCTGATTATGACTGTGCTATGACGAGTTCTGCACTTGAAATAGCCATGAAAATGCGAACGAACACAACGAACGAGTGTTGAGTAAACCCAATTCGCTTTCTTATCAATAAATGCCGTTTACGCCGTCAGCTTTGTGGTAGGTTTCTGTTACTTCTCCTAACTATCCACCCCTCCTCCTGCTGCTGCTGCTGATTGTTGAAAGCTTTTTAGCTGATTGTGCGCGTTTATTTGTTTACTTTATGGTCAATACATGTCGATATCTAAAAAACAATAACCGCTTCACACTACACAGTTTTATTTTGTTTTCTTTTTGCCAATGCAACTTTTTACAAGAAAAAACAGTTTTTTTTACAAAAATTGTCAACATAAATTTAACTTAACTGATTTTTTTTTAATTGTTTATTGAAATATTTCAATATTTAATTATAAGGAATTTTTCGTTTTTATAAAAAGCTAAATATTGTTTATAAATTTTGTAGTGGAAACTGGCTATAAAAATGTTTAAGCTGAGTGTGCTCGAAAGTTGGATACTCAGTACCCCAGCACTGAAACATCTCTGACAAGTGTTGCCAGCTCTTAATATGTCACAAGATACAACAATGTTGCCAACTGTCATACTGCAACAATATTTCTGAAACATTCGTGGGACAATGTTGCCAACGATCGAAATGTTGTAATAATTCTTGTTCATTTAACTCTTTATTAAAAAATATGTTAACAAAAAATATTCTTTAAGATTGAACAAAAAATTTTTATACTGATGTATAAATGTGTTGTTGTTTTGTTTTATTTTAAAAATAGATTAATTAAAACAAATACATATTTTCCATTAAAGAATTGTTTTTTTCTATCAATTAATTTAAAAGCTTTTAAATAAAATATATACATAGACTTTAAACGTTCTTTCTTTATGTTACATACATTGCCACATAGCTATAACACTCTGCAAGTTTCGTACAGTGTCTTTCAACACCTCTTTGAAGAAATGTTAACAGATTGTTTTGATAAAGTGTTTATGTTGATTGTTTGGCAATGATTGGCCATTAAGTTGAGCATATTAATCGCTGCTATAGACGCCCACAAATTTGTTGCAATTGCCGCAGAAATGATTCGCATTCATGCAGCTTGTGGCGCAATAGGGCAAACAGGCGAAACACCAAAGCCTTCGCAGCATCAACATCAACAAAAAAAGATAAGATAAGATTAGATTAGAGAGTTGAACTGATAAGAGAGAGAACAGATAAGAGAGATCTTACCCCACAATGCATAATATGGCGGCCATACAATGTGTTCGCACATTGGGCGCGTATTCAACACGCGTCAACTTCTGCACATGACAATGGGGGCAGCTAATGAGGCAAGGATCTGGACCAACTGCAGGTGCAGGTTGCTCTGGAAATTTACAAAAAAAAATAAATTATTTAAAGTACATATTTTATAAAATTTTAAAATAAATTTTAAATTAAATATATGCAAATTTCTAAATTAAACAATTAAAATGGTACTAAAGTTTCGATTACAACTTACGTTGTATGACAATCACTTGTGTTGCCGGCGGAATTGTGTGCACATGTGTTGCCTGCTCATAACTCGGCGGCTGTGGCGGCAACATTTGCGTCTGCGTTGTCATCAAATGTGTCCCAACTTGTGGCTGATACTGATAGTTAACGCCACCAGCAGCGTTCGCGTTGTGTTGCAAGCTCTTTTCCATGATTATTTTATCCGCACACAGGTCTGTTGGTAACCAGCTTTGAGTTTGTACTCACTTTAATTTCGCTTTGCGTACAAGCAACAATGTTGCCCACTGCCATGTTGCAGCAGCACTTCTAAAGCAGCTCTGACAATGTTGCCAACTCTCAATTTTCACAAGATACAAAGATGTTGACAACGCTCGAATTAATTAATTTGTGTTCATTTATCCACACATAGGTTTGTTGATAACCAGCTATGAGTTTGTATTTACTCTCTTTTCAGTTTGCATCCAAGCAACAATTTTGACAAATAGCTTGTTGCAGCAACATTTCAGTCAAAGCTCTGCCAATGTTGCCAATTGTTTCAATTAATTTGTTGTTTCTTTTTCTCTTTAAATGTGTTGTGTGCAATGTGTTAATCAGATTTATCAATGATTAATACATTTATAATTATTATGGATTATATAAGGAAAGAGTTATCGCTCCAATTTTATTAGCTTCAACAATAATGGCTTTATCTGGACAAAGAGATATCCAGTATTTTTAATTTGTTTTACTTTAGAATTTTTACTTTGGAAGGGAAAGTATTTATGTGGTTTTATTTATTGTGGTCATCAGAAAGAAAACTTTATTGACGCTCATTTTGTTGATTTGTTCAAGGTGCGTCAATTTGGAAGGTGCCGATGATGCCGCCACAGGCGGGACAGGTGTGTGTGAACTTTTGACCTTGACTGCCATCTTCCTTATTCACGATCGTCTGCTGACGAGTGTCACACGAGCGACAAGTGGCCATCACCGATGTAGTTCGCAATATATTATTTTCAGGCCACCCTGTAAATATAAATTAACTTGTAATTTTGTCAACTATAGTCAATTGTTGTGTTTAAGTGGTTGCCACAAAACTAACATCGCCACAGGATACTTGTTAGGATTGAACCTGCGCCTAACAGAAAAATGCTGTCCCTGTTGTTTTCCGAGAAGGACCTTCGATCGTCTCCGAATGGCACTGCTCGCGTCGTTATTTTCGGCAATTGTCTCCCGTCATCCTTTGCACTTATGTTGGATCCCATTCCGATTCGCTGCTGTCACTTAACTTAGTGTTCCGTTTTCCAGACTGAGGTCTTCACCGTTTGCAGCCCAATACGAACTTAAGAAGCAATTTCCGATTCGGATTGGTTATTTCTACATATAGGGGTGTTATTTGTGGTGGTTATATAAAGAAATTCAATTGATAAGGTCAGTTAACAAAGCACTATCTATCACTATCTATGACTAACCAGTTGTGCAAATAAAACCTGGACAAAGGGATACCTAGTATATTTAATCTTATAAAAAAAATCTAGTGACGAAAACATTTTCATGTCCCAAAATTTCTGATATCTAATTTTGTGACGGAAAAATATTAAGTTTTACATATAAATTATTTAAAAATCGGCACATTGCGCTAAATTCTTCATACCTAATAAATATTTATATTTTGCGCAGTGCCGAGTGAAAAGAATATTATTTTAAATTAATTTATATGTAAAACTTAATATTATTAAATTTTTGCGGGTCTTAGCGATTTCCCGCTAAACTAGCTATTTTTTTAAAAAGTCGTAGAAAAAAATTTTCTAGATTTTTGATCGGGAACAAGTCCTCATTCAAACTTTTAAGCTAAATCAACGATTTGATCTAAACAAACAAACAAACAAACAAACAAAAACAAAAGACAAACTGACTTTTCATCTCAGTTTTCGGAAGGCCACTAAAAATTTCAAAATAAATTGTTTTTGGAATCAGTGGTCGGATTTTATTGATTGAGGTGTCATTCGACGCGTATTTTTGATTAGAATAGTAAAAATTAAAAAAGGCTCCAACGGCCCCATTTGCTCCAATCATTTAAATTTCGCCCCTCCCACTTACACCTGTTTATCTCACGAAACAGGTGAGCTTCTAAAAGTCTTAGTATGCACATCGGTATATAACTCGACCTGATCGGACAGTCATAGCAAATTTCCTCATTCTTCCTGTGTATATATGCTAGTCGCCTTCGCACCCTTCGTGCTGCTTTCGTCACTAGCGCGGACTGCCGTCCGCAGTGATATTTTAATTTTAAATTTTTTAATTAGGGAGTGAAAATATTTATTTATGATAGCTTAAAACGTGCTCAACTTTAATATTATATTCATAGATTATGTCGCGATCATTTTCTTGATTTGTTCAGTTCTCAAATTTGGTAGGTGCCGATGATGGCGCCACAGGCGGGACAGGTGTGTTTGACCCTGTGACCTTCACTGGAGTTCACATAGTAGGGAATGCACCAGAAAAGGAGGTGACTGCAACAAGAGAAGAGAGGAGAACAGAGAAGCAGTTTTATATCGACAGCAGAATTAGCCGTGTTGAAATCATACCGTGTCCTTGGGTTGGGTTCATCATTCACGATCGTCCGCTGATGAGTGTCGCACGAGGGGCAAGTGGCCATCACCGATGTAGGTCCCAAAATAGTATTTTCAGGTCGCGCTGTAAATATACATTAACTTGAACCTTTGTTGTCTTTATGTGGATGCCACAGACTAACGTCGCCAAAGGGTTCGTGGACGTCGTTCTTCCTCGTCAAATGGGGCTGAAATTAATTCCAAATGTTCCAAGACGAAAGATTGCGATGTCGGCACATAATCTCCTAAATTCTCGTTTGATTTCGACTCCATTGCTACCACTAAATTTAGTTAACCGTTTCCAGATCGATGTCTTCTCCGTTTGCTGCCCAAAACGAAACTGAGTAGCGACTTCCACATAAGCGATCCTTTATTCATGCATACATACATATAGATGCTGATACAAATTTTTAGGTATGTAAATATGGGTGTATAAGTATGCTGGTTATATAAATAAAAATCTAAAAATTCCCTTATTTATAACGAAATGTATGAAGCATTAAAGGAAACGTGCTGCATTCAAACTTGAGCATCTCTGAGTACTCGTGAGTTTCATTCAATTCGATGATCCGGTTCTCATCGTATTGAATACTTATTTTTGACATTAATTTGAGAACTCATTTGAACGGCATCGAGTGAACGAGAAACGAATGAAATGAATTTTTCAGAGCACTCAAAATACAAATACAATTTTTTTTAATTATTTATATAAATTGAATATCAGAAATTTTGCGGCATAGAAATTGTTTCGTAAAAACAAAAACTAGGCCCTTATCCTCCTCACTCCATTTTTTCGGCTATAATTCACTCTGCTTTTTTGAGTGTTTCGAAGTTTTCGGCTTCAATTCATTCATTCAATTCATTGGAAGACGCAGCCGAACTCATTCAATTTAGTTGAACATGAATGTCTCATTAGACGTTTTGAATGCAGCCATCTAGTGCTGCACAAAAAGATACCCTGTATTATTTCTTGTGGTCATTACAAAGAAAACTTTATTGAGCCTTAATGACTTGACAGGTGTACAACTTAAATATTTGATTATGTGAAGATAATTTTCTTGATTTGTTCAGCTCTCAACTTTGGTAGGTGCCGATGATGGCGCCACAGGCGGGACAGGTGTGGGTGAACCTTTGACCTCGATTGCTGGTATATTTATTCACGATCGTCTGCTGACGTGTGTCGCACGAGGGGCAAGTGGCCATCACCGATTCAGTACCCAATTTGTTATTTTCAGGCCACCCTGCAAAAATACACATTTACTTGAGCTTTTGTTAGCTTTAAACACTTGTTGTGTTTATGTGGAAGACACGAAACTAACATCGCCAGAAGAAACTTCGATCGTCTTCGTATGGCGATGCCATATATGATCTCCCGTCATGCTCTGCACTCATGTTGGATCCCATTCCGATTCCGTTGTTTTCACTTAACTTAGTTTTCCGTTTTCCGTTCTTCCAAATCGACGTCTTCACCGTTTGCAGCTCAACATGAAACTAAGAAACAATTACGATTCTGATTGGTTTTTATATAAGGAAGTTAATTATGGTGGTCATATAAGCAATTCAAAGAACTCTCTAGTTATATTCTTGATAAGCTCGGTGAAACTCAATGAACTCTCTAGCTATATTCTTGATAAGCTCGGTTGAAATAGAATCATCTTTTGTGCAAATAAAAGCATACAAATTATCAAGTTTCCGCTTATAAAATAAAAACAATGCTTATTGATGAGGCTTCATATGCATTAATGCATTAAACTTTAATGATTAAAGTTAGGAAATCAACCGCCCTCTTATATATATATATATTAAATCTTACTCAGTTCAGTAAGTCAATTTATAGAATCAGCTCAAATTTTATAAAACTTGTAAACGGAATTGCAAATAATTAAAATATATCTCAGAATATCTCTAAAAAAAAACAAGCAATTTTTTTACTTAACACTTAGTACACTTTATGACAAGCGAAAAGTTTGCTTAAAAATATATATACACTGATAAAAAAAATCGTAATTTTAGACCTTTATTAAGAGCACTAATTTTGTATTTGTACTTGTCGATTTTTCTCTTAAAATTGTGTGTTTTTTTAATAAAATCAAATAGTTTAGACAAATATTGTTTATGATAATTTCTTGTAATTTTTATCAGTGCAGTAGAAAGTTAATTAGTTAATAAATGATCGTAATAATATAAAATAAATAGTTTTAAACCTTTATTAAGAGCACTAAATTTGTATTTTCAACTGTCGATTTTTCTCTAAAATTTGTGTGTGTTTTTATTATAATCAAATATATAATACGAATATTATTTATTTTAATTTTTTGAAATTTTTATCAGTGCAGTAGAATATTAATTAGTTAATAAATGATCGTAATAACATATAATAAATCATTTTAGACCCTTATTAAGTGCACTAGTTTTTATTTCTAATTGTCGATTTTTCTCTAAAAATCAAATATTTAAGACGAATATTGTTTATTATTTTTTTTTGTATTAATTAGTTAATAAATGATCAGCGATGGTATGTGCCAATATAGTTGTGGCACTGGGGGCAAGTGTGAACGATGTTCCGTGCACAATCCGTGAAGTATAAACCAACAGCACAGGGCCACAAACTGCAACAGTTTTGGAGAATCAGTTTAAACCCTTTTGGAGCTACTTAGACAGAGTCTTTCTTACGCTAGAGTACAGAGAAGCAGCGCGAAGAGATGCGTCCTCGTCGAGGACTGTGGCTCCGTGCATGTCTTGACCTCCAGGTGGCAATTGGGACAGATCACCCGAGTCGACTGGGGACCAACAGCTTGCGACATCGTAGTGCAAACTGAATATTGTATTTTTTATGTTAAGTTTCCCTATTGAATGCAGCTGGAATGAAAGTCAACTCCCTTTATATATACTACAGTCCCGAGGTGCCCGCTTTTAAATGTTATATATTAAACAGTTGTTAAAAGCTTTAAATAATTAATATATTTTACCTTGTATATATTTCTATATATACCTATAGCTGCAAACGTATTTTAAAAGGTTGTTAATGCTGATTTGACTTAAGAAAATACATACAGCTTTTAGGTCTGTAAGAACTAACTAGTTATACCCGTTGCTTAAAAAATAAGTTAAAGGGTATATTGTATTCGAAGGAAGGAAGGAAACATCTTCGACCCTATAAAGAGTATACATATATTCCTGATCAGCATCAACAGCCGAGTCGATAAAGCCATGTCCGCCTGTCCGTCGTACTTAGAGACTATAAGAACTTGACACACAGACTTCTATAAGCCCCACGTAGATCAAGTTTGATTTAAATTTTTGCCACGGCCCTTTGTGTCTCCACAAATTTTGATAAGCAATATTATTTTTAAGTTATTACGTACTTTTTGTAAACTAACATTATCAATTATTATAAGCTAAAATTTTAACTAATCGCAGCAAGATGGGCCAAACAGAACGTTTAGTAATGACTGATTAAAGTCTTTAAGAAATGTGACTGCCTAAAAGTATGGAATATATTATTTTATGTATATTTGAATATCTAACGGGTATTCTACATATAGTCGGAAACTAGACTATAGCATTTCCCGCTTGTTTTTGACATGTTGTTGGACTTGATTGATGAAGTTCTACCAACAGCTTATCATTTGTATTCAATTAATTTTAAAGGCGTGGTCCTTATCAATTTCAAACGGCGCCGGACACCAAATTTACAACAGCGTCAACTAATAAAAAAAAAACAGCAGCTTAAGAGTCATGGGTAGGGATGACAAAAAAAATTTAATTATCGATTATTGAATCATATGATTAATTTAAGCTACGCGATTATTAATTGCAATTAATCGACGAAAAATAAAAATAATCGATTAATCAAATGATTAATTTTTGTTATAGTTTTTTAAAATATTGTGTAATGCAATGGCATTGTATAGCAAAAAAAATTAAGAACAATAATAAAATGCCCAAAAAATATAAATACAGTGGCTCACAGCTTAAAGCAGGGGTGGGCGCAAAATTTGACCTCGGGAGCACTACAACAACAACTACAACAACAACCTTTTTCGCGTCTACCTACTTTGTCGATCACCCAAATAATGTGCGAGCAAAAAAAAAGGTCTTCGGCGCGGCGCGTAGCGCGCACACACTGCGCCTTTGCAATGTTGTTGTTGTTTTATTGACGGTCATAAATTTTAAGTGTCAAAAATGCCTCGACTCGACTCGAGCTGCCTGTGTGCGTTGTTGTTGCTAATGCCTCGAATCGAGCTGCCTGTGTGCGTTGTTGTTGCTAGCTTGTTCGCGAGCTGACCGTGTCTAATTGATTTATGACGCCTCGACTCGAGCTGCTTGTGTGCGACATCACGGCGCCGAATAAGTATGAGAGTAGCTGCTTAACTCCGAGAGTACAGGCCGCCCACCCCTGGCTTAAAGTATGCAGGTCAACTTTTGACATTTAAGGCTTATTTCAGCCGTTATCATTAACATATTTTAATCAATGGAAAGGACATTTAAATTCCGTTTGAATGACACAAAACTTTCTTTGACCCATTAAGTACCCTTCGAAAATTTCAAATTAATGTAAAATTCAACTTTTTAAATTTTTTTCCTAGATTTTTCACAAAAAATATTTGGATGCAGAAAATTTTGTTAAAAAAATTTTCAAATTATTGCTACTATTTTTTTGGAATAAAATCTCCATGTGTGTTTCCCTGAAAAAAATTTGGCAACGACGCGATTATTTGATCGAATAATCGATTAGTGTTTCAATTAATCGCAACACATTTTACGATACAATTAAATCGCCAATGGAAGCAAAATAATCGATTATTGTGTATCATATGATTAATCGTGCCATCCCTAGTCATGGGTCACTGCACATGTTTTATTCTAGTATTTTGTTCTGCGTGACGTACAGTGATGGAAATATAATAGCTAATATAATGACATTTCAAAATAAATTTGTAACAAAATGACAAAAAGCTGCACATGCATATAAAAAACAATAAAAGCATCAGAAGTCTGCAAAAAATATACTTGATAATATTACGATAAACAAATAATTTCTTCCTCTATTTGTATTGTTTTTTTTGCACTTCCATATGAAACGTTTGTGCTTACCCTTTTTTTTTGTAATCGACGTGATATCAGTGCGAGTTGCTTTTCAAAAAAATAATTACCCATACAATAATGTAGAATAAGAAATGTTATTGTTTTTTAAATTTATTTTTCAGTTTGCGCTTCTTTTTATTAAACATGTGAATTTATAACTCGAGTTGTTTTGCACAGAAAATCATTTACATTTCTTTTTAAAAATATATATGTATATTTTTTAAATTATTGATATTTTTGTGTAGAGCAAATATTTATTTGGTGTCTGTAAGATTGTTGCAAGTTCGCGTGGCAAGAAGTCGTATTAAAAATGCGAAAACTTTAATAAGAATTTGCCACAACGACTTGACACGTGCTGAACTTTAACATTTGATAATTTGATTGATTAATTTGTTTGTTGATTCTTAATTTTGATAGGTGCCCACGAAGGCGCCGCAGGCGGGGCAGGTGTGTGTGGCACTTTGACAGGAGTCCACGCAGTACGGAATGCAGCAACAACAGATGCCACTAAACAAGTAGAAAAGAGAAGAGGAGAGAAGTTTTTTTTTATATTGGCAGCATCAATAAGTTGAATTGACTTGAACTTACCCTACTAAACAAATGAGCAATGCGAGCAAATGGGTTTTGGTGCTGGGCTCATGATTCACATTCGTCTGCTGACGCGTGTGGCACGAGGGGCAGGTGACCATCGCCGGCATACGCCCCAAATTGTTGGTTTGAATTGGAGCTGCAAATATAAAAATAAAAACACACATGAATATATTTATACACAGAAAATGAAAAAAAAAACTATCCAAGATTCCGGGATAACTCCGGATTTTCTTAGCAACAAATGTTTTCTTAGCAACAAATGTTTTCTTAGCAACAAATGTTTTCTTAGCAGCAAATGTTTGCTTAGCAACATATGTTTTCTTAGCAGCAAATGTTTTCTTGGCAACAAATGCGTTCTTAGCAACATATGTTTTCTTAGCAGCAAATGTTTTCTTAGCAACAAATGTTTTCTTAGCAGCAAATGTTTTCTTAGCAGCATAATGTTTACTTAGCAACAAATGTTAACTTAGCAAAAAGTGTTGCATCATTTCATAATTTTTAACTAAAATTTATAATTTATATAATTTCATAGTAATTTAATGTCTTATTAAGTTTCTAATTTTATTATAAAATTCAATCGTCATTTTGCTCAACTGCTCTTAGTTAACATTTAATTAATAAATAATTATGTATATCGAATGAAAAATAAATATATTTGATTCAAGTACGATTTTTCAATTCCCTTTCCGCAGACTTGACTTTTCCTTTTCTTCAGTCAATAATATTAATTTTATATTAATTTAAAGTTTATTTTATATTTTTGGTCTTAGTTTAATTGTCAAAATAATTTTAGTTTTTACCGACTGCTAAAAATAATAAAATAAATAAGTTAAATAAATATAATCGTGCGATTATCGGAGCTCTATAAAAACCAAGCTTTTTTTTATTCTTTCAGCTAAAATTTCAAATTAAAATATATTTACTAAATTTTATATTAAAATTGAATTTTCGAATCAATTTTCTTTTTCTCAGTGTACGATTGTTTACTTAATTCACTGGTTTCTTTTTTGTTTAGTTTAGGTTGGAAACTAACGTTGTACGTAGACATTTGGTTGCTGCACGGTAATTACGGACGCTTGTGGCGCGTTCTCCGTCGGAATCATCGAGGGGCCGCCGTAGTCGCCATATTGCGGTGGCGCCTCCGGGACATGTGGATACATGTTTGCTTTCGAATCCATTGTCGATACTAAACACTCAACACTCAACTGTTGCTTTCAGCTCAACACTCTTAACTCTCAACACTTAACAATCAACTGTTGCTTTGTTCTTTGCCGAATTTCGAGGTCTTCTGCGTTTGCAGCCCGACACGAGACTGAAAGCGCCTTTTAAAATGACGCCTAGTCGATGCCGGCGTCGACATATAAATACTTATATTCTGGTATGTACTTACACTGATGGAAATTATAATAGAAACGTTAATTTTTATTCTTTATATTCAACAAATTACTGCAAAAAAAAGTAATTTAATCATTTTTACTTAATATTTATTAAACAATGCTTTAGAATTTAACTACGTTATTTTATATTTATGTGCAGCTTTTTATCATATTTTTTTAAAAAATTGTTTAAAATGACAAAATAACCCCCGTTTCTATAATTTTTTGCATCACTGTATATCCGTGTTTAAGTGACTGCTGATATACATTTCTGTATCTCTTGAATACACACAACAATCATAACGTGTATGTGTGTGTGGTGAGTTGGTTTTGTGACTCTAGTTAATGTTTGAAAACCTCTTACTGTTGCATTTTTCCCCCAAATAATCAATTCCCCAGAGTAATAATGTATTCCCCAAAGAACTCAGGGAATTCATAACGCAACTCGCTAAAAATAACGCTGTTTTTTACGATTTGAAGCACGACTTATATGTTCGAATTTCTACAAATGACTCAATCCAGAGATAAGGCCGTTTATGATTTTGTAATCTGGATATTTTTTTAATTAAAAAAATGTATAGTAAACTAAAGTAAAGATTAACACAAGTTCCAAATTCTCAAGCCAATACAATAAAAATGATTCATTTATTTCCGTTTGTTTGTTACAATCTGTCCAATGAAATGTTATTCATTTCTTTAAAAAATATAAAACTATACTATATATATATCTAAAGCTACTTTTTATTTTAAAACCATCCAAAAACTAAATATTTCTAAATTTAAAAA
Source organism: Drosophila subquinaria (assembly GCA_037043405.1). Classification (NCBI taxonomy): domain Eukaryota; kingdom Metazoa; phylum Arthropoda; class Insecta; order Diptera; family Drosophilidae; genus Drosophila; species Drosophila subquinaria. The sequence goes on from JBAMBL010001607.1 coordinate 77,918, forward strand.
TGAGTATTATACTAAAGCAGTGTTGAAAAAAATTCTGAAAAAAAATTATGTTCATAGTGTACATAAATAAACAAATTTAGCTTGTGCAACTCATTAAAAATGATTAATTTCTCCTTTGTTACTTTATTTTTTAAACTTTTTTTTTAACAAAGAAGTGTTATTTTAATCTTACAGTGTAAAAAATTAAACAACGAATTGTACTTAAATATTGCTTAAGAATACGAGGAAATTCTCAAACCAAACAGAAAGAAAATGATTCATTTTTTAGATAACCTCAGTTATTAAAAATAAATATTTTTGCAAGACTTTAATGTCAATAAAGTGAATCAGTTGATTCAGCAATATTGACTTTTCTTTATGGGCAATTTGTGGAATGGTCATGTAGAGTGTCGTTATTTTAGTGAACAGAGCTGTATGCCCAAAGGGATTGTAAACAATTCGCACATGTCTTAATTAGTTTACTTTTTTTGTTTTCTTTGAAAATTAATTTAAAAAGTAATTTAGATACTAGCCAAATGTTTTTACTGGTAGCCGTGACGATATTTTTGTGACTTACATTGATAATAGTTTAAATTATTATTACTATTTAAATAGTCTTTAACAAAAACATCCATGATTGATTGAGATGATGAAGATCCATTGAGAGCATGACTAACTCAATTCAATTAAATTCAATGACTCAACCGGTGATACACTGGAGAATCGCACTTGCATTACCTTACACTAGAACAAATTGTACTGCACACTGCGACAAACATAATGATTGTTGAAGATGTCTTTCATCAGCAGATTTGTCCCCATTTGCATAGAGCAAAATCACAGCAGCTGGCAAAGATTGTGCAGCAGAAGGAACAGCAAAAAAGGGCAAGAAAAAGGAGGAGGAGGCGTGGTTAGATGTGAATGCCAGTGGCGCAGCTTGAGATCCGATTCCATATTGAACAATGCGAAGCCAGTCAAGTGTGCCAAGAATTTTAATAGGCAGAAAATTGCGTATACGCAATTATCTACATTGATGGGCAAAATAATAGAAAGGACAGTCCTTTTGACAATTCAAATATGATAGAAAGCTGTTTGGTTAAGTGTCGAAATATTGCTTAGTAAATGTTAAGTAAAAACTAAAAAAATAATTATTTTTTACGAGGCAATTTTAAAAATGAAGAAAAAATCTATCGTATCTATTATTGTTTCCATTCCGGCATATTAAGTATACGCGCAGTTTAACTAATGTGGATGCACTAGAGTTAAATAACTTTTAACAATTTATTATTTATTTATTTAGGGGGTTACTTAAAATGTAAGAGAGATAACAAGAAAATTTAAATATGTGTGTTTACTGAATATCTTACAGTTGAGCTCACTCAACTGTATTTAGCTTTTATATTTGTTGTCTTTATTATTGAAATGCATTACAATTTCTTTAGCAATATTAAAGTAATTAAATGCGAATAACAATTAATTGTAGTGAGGTATATAGTATATAAGATTCGATGTGTGTACAACATAAGAGGGCAGTGAGGTGCACAGTGAAGCCTCCGGGCGTGTGAACCCAAATAAAAGTTGTACTTTTTTTCTAGCGCTCAAAGCTGCCCACATAGGCCTTGCAGGAGGGACAATAGTGCTCGGTGTTGCGGGCACAGTCCGTGCAGTACAAGGCACAAGCGCAGGGGCAGCAGCTGCAATGGAATAACAAATAGAGAAAGCAACAGTTAGATAAGTAGAGATAGAGAGAAAGAAATGATCTGGATGCATAAAAGAAATCTCAAAAAAAAAACTGAAAACAGGATAAATTATTATTATACTATTTATTTTTGATAAATTTGAAAAATTATAAAAAAAAATGATTCCAACTTTTATTTGAATCCATATTTTAAATTAAAATTTAATAAAAAGAACTATAATTCTAAACAAATACAAATATTATTTTTAATAAAAAGTATAATCGTTACGAAACAGGATAAACTTTGTTTATATTTATATGTATATTATATTTTATGTATATTTATTTTTTTATTATATTTCTAAACACATTAAAAAAAATGTAAAATAATTATTAAATTAAAATTTTTATATTAATCTATATATAATATATGGTTATTAATTTTGATAAAAGTTTACATCGTTACGCAAAAGGCTAATGCGTAATTATATTTTCTATTTTTTATCTAAAATAATTATGAAATAAATCAAATAAATTCTAAGAAAAAGTAAACACTACAAAAGTTTATTATATTTTTTTCTGCCTAACAAAATATTTAAGATATAATTGTTGAATTAAAATCTTTATTTAAATCTGTATTTTAAACAGGATAGTTTTATTATATTTTCTATATTTTGTTTTCTTATTAAAAAATAACGAAATAATTAAATTAAAATTTAATTTATAAATCTTTATTTATATTTAATATATATTTTTTCATATTTTGAATTTTTAGCCTAATCAAAAAGTACGAAAAAATAACTCAATCAAAATCTTAACGTAAATCTAAACTGTTCATTTATAAACTTTAATAAGAAGTGGAAACAGTTTAAGCTTTTACTATATTTTCTTTATTTTATCTATCGAAATAATTGTCGAATCATAATTAAATTTAAATCTTTATTTAAATCTATATTTTATAATTATTAATTTATATGTAATTGCTCACCCGAAAAGGCACAAGAGCAGGGCCAAAAGATGTGTTTTGGTTGTTGCCCTTGGCTCCGTGTATGTCTTCACCTGTTGATGGCAGTTGGGGCATGTCACATTGCCGGGTTCGGGGCCCAAGGGTGTCGACATTTTACCTGAGAAATGTAATTGAAAAAATGTGTTTTTTTTAGAGTTAAATTAATCGATTGACCTTGGATAGTGAGTTCCACGTGGAGTTGTTTGCATGTCGATTAGGTTTCTTATCAGTGCAATGGCATCTCTAAAATGCAGTGTAATTTTTAGTTTGAATGCAAACCTTTTGCATGTCACATTTTGCTAATTGCACTGCTTATTAGGGATCAAACAAACACACTGGGGTGCGGATACAGATACTTTGTGGAGTGTGCTGTTAATTGCTTGGCATGTGGCAAGCAAATTAAATGCTTTAATTTCATGAGCTCTTTGTTAATTTTTGAAACAACTCTGACATCATCCATCTCAACATTTCTGTTGTCTGTCTGTCAGTCGATTGTTAAAGTGCTTGCCACATGCCACATTCGTTTGCTTCTAGCGATGTCGTCATTCATTTTCGTTTTTTGCCCAAAAATGTCTATCCTAAATCTTCGCACACACCCAAAATGCTTATAAACAAACAACAAATATGATAACTACAACTGGAGCAACTGGAGCTGTTGCCATGCTGGGCGTGTCCTTTGGGAATCTAGGCGCCGCTCTTGTCCCTTCTTTAAGTAGGGGTTTCCCCTCTTTTTTCGGACAATGTTGTCAACTTATTGTCTGCTTTTGGGCGTTGTCTTTATTCAAATACCCGAAATCCAGATAATTAACGTTACTTTACTTAAGTGACTGAGTTATTGGCGCCAAGTGACCCAAATATAATTATAATTACAGCAGTCGCTCGATAAGTGAAACACTTTTAGATAAAATAATAAGCTGCGACACTACTTTTTGTTATTTAAATTTTAATTTAATTGAAAATTTAATTTTAAACCATTTTTTTTCGATAGATATGGAATATTTGATCATAAAATATGAACGTATATTGTAATAATTTATATTGTTAATTAATTTTATGTATATTCAAATTCAAATAAACTGTCTGTTAAAAGAAGTAAAAGTAATTTCGTAGATTCCTATAATATTTAGAGCATTTCAATTGTATCAATAAAAATAAAAGTATTCATAATAATAAAACAAATATTGTCCGACACTTTGTACAAATTAATTCTTTATACTTTTCTAGTTTTCAATAATTAATATCAAATTTTTATCCCAAAGAAAGATAAACGAGAATTGTTATTTTTATACATTGTCATATGTTATATGTATAACAAATTTAAAATTAACTGTATATAAAAAACATTGAATTGAATACTTTATAAATTTTTAAATCGCTTTAATTACATCACATACATTTATTTTAATTTTTCTAAATGAATTTGTAATTTAATAGATGCCGAATGTCAAGTTCGTCAATAATTGCGGTCACTACACTTTCTCAAGTCAGATTATATAGCTTTTGATATTCGCGGTTTTTTATCTGTAAGCAACTTACTCTGTGAATGCTGATTCTAATATCCAAAGAAAGCGGCACGACTTGTTGCACGTTGCGGTTACGAAGGCGTTCTGAACTTCGTTTCAGACGAACCTCAAAGGAAAACATTGATGCCGCACATAGACACACATACATATATATTCAGCCAGAGCGTGCACAGTGGAGCACGGTCCATTAACATTGGAATTTAAAGCAAACCTTAAATATTATTAATATAGAATCTAGAATATATTTGAAGTGTTAATAGTAATAATTAAACTAAAATAAACTAAAATTAAAAAAAAAAATATATATATATTTTTCTGTTTTAATTTCTGTTTATAAAATAGATTCACTCAACAACAATTGCTAGTTGATCACTGCACATTCGGGAATCTTTCTATCTCTTTGGCAGAAAGTCAAATTTCACATATCTGTCGTGCGAAATGGTTTTAATTTATGGGTTATACGTTCTCCAAATAGTTTATAAATAAAAAAAAGCTGGGAGACCTCATACTTTATAGAAGAGCAAACACTACTCAAAATAAAATAATATATATATCATATATATTGATGATATATTTACATTTAAGATATTATAAATGATTTATTAAAACACAGCATCAATTTAATCAGACGATTTAAATAAATGCACAAAATAAATTGATTTAAAAAATTCTAAATTCTAAGTTACTATAACTAAGGGCTATGCCAAATTTCAATTCCCTATCTTTATATTTAGAGTTTGTGCTAAAACAATCTAAAAATTCCCCACTGTGCACTTTGAAAAGTTTATGGAATTCGCATTCGCAACACAAACATTTGGCTCGCCACGAGGCGAGTGTTTAGCAACAATGCTGCTAGCATGTTGCCAAAACATGCTTCAATGTTTCGCAACAAAGTGTTTGCCCTTTTAAGCGAAAATAAAAGTTGAAAATTGATAAGAAATGCAATTGCAAGCAATGCCATTTAATGTTTATCTTTTTAAATACATAGAAAATGTAATAGTAAGTTACATACATACATATATGATATTGTGTATTTGTTTATTTGAAATGCTGACGGTTGTTTGGTTTACAGCGAATTGTTGCTTACAAAGTTGCTCGCTTCACATGAGCCTTAAAGCACGGTTTCCGTTTTCAGTTTCAGCTTTTTTTTATATCGCTTCGAAGTCGAGAAAAAAATAGCTCGACAATGTTGATCTGTGTGTAAGTGTGTATGTTGTGGGTGTATGTAAACATTTTGAATATGTTTGTTTATGCAGCTTTTTTGGAATGTCAGCTAAAAGCTGCCCAGGCAGGCATTGCAGTTGGGGCAGAACTGGCTGGTCTTGTAGCAGCAATTGCAGCAACAGGGCAGGCAAACGCATGGCCAGCACCTATTGATGGGGAAGAGAGAGAGAGGGAGAAGAAGAATGACATTAGTTACAGGGATGCCAATTTGGCCTTTTTTCGGGTAGATTTGTCTGGTTTTTAATTGCTTCAGCAGAGAAAAATCTCAAACATATTCTATCCTATTTATTCTATCTGGCTATTTTTTAATTCAATTAAATTGAATCCAAAAAGGATTCTATACTGCCAATTTTGGAACTTTCCCAGTACTCCAAAACTCCCCTCTTAAAATGGGAGTGTTTTCTTTGGCCGTTTTGACTTTTTTTTCCGAAAAATATTTGGCATCACTGATTAGTTATGCTCACATTATGCAAAAACAGTATGTCAAGTAATTGTTTTGTCAAAGTACAAACTGACATATACTTTTAAAAATGAAATCTTTTAAGTTGATCTAAGAATGTATAGTTAGTTAAGAAGATATAAAACAAAAAATAAATATATGAACAGTATTTCACTCTTTCAAATTAATTACTTGGCATACTGTACACTTGGCACTGTACATTCTGTTAAGTCAGCAGCTCGAACAAAGAAGCGAATTCGACACTCCGATTTGTTTACACTTACAAGAAGAGGCAGAGCAGCGCTGCCGCCAAATAGGTTTTGCCCGTTGCATGATGCTCGACGCGCAACTTGACGCGAGCATGGCACTGGGGACAGGTCATGCCTGGACCGCCAACCTCTTGATTCCCAACGATAATCGTGTTCTGGTGCACAACATTTACCGGTTCAACGGTCGGATATTGTGGATAAATGCGAGGGGGCGGGGGAGCCGAATGGATAAGTTCGGTGGGTGGAGCGCTGGCTGCAGCATTCCACGGTTCCTGATCCTGTGGCGAGTACGCCGGCGGCTGAGGGGGGAGTTTGCTATATTCCATTGTCTGGAAAACAAAATCGTTAGCAACACAATAAACACAACAAGCACGTTTTGTTTTATGCCGGGAAGTCCCGTTTTATATGGCAATTTACAATTTCCTGCACTTTTTAACTTGTTTTAGAAATAGTATATAACACAAACGTACGTATTTATAAATATATGTGTTATTATAGTATGTACTTGTGTTTAGATAATTTCTGCAATCTCCGCTATATTTTCGAGCGACGACTTCTTCCAAAAAACACAAAACTGAACTGAGGAGCTCGCGAAGAAGTAAAAGCGATACTGGAAGAACAAGCAACTGATTGTTGTAAAGCTCTGTGCCGCTCTTTGTGCTAGTGCGAGCGAGATAACTAGATGCGCAATGTGCTTAGCCCTATCGCATGCAGAAAGCGGACGAAGATAGGGACGACAGCGAATTGCAATCAAAAGCAGAAATGACAAAGATATGTAAGTAAATGTAAATAAAAAGTTTTCTTACGATTTGTTTACTATGCATATGTGTAAGTGATAGTTTATTATACATGTATACATATATTAACGAAGCGGATTATAAATTATTTACAATTGTAAAACAGTAATATCTCATTTAATATCTAATCAGCAGAGACAATTGAGTGGTGACACAAACCAATTGAGAGTTCGTTAGATTCAAAAATATATCTGGCGGATATCCGAAGGCCTTGCAACACTGCGCGGCAGTCGAGTGAAGACACAAACCAATTGAGAGTTGACTATAGGAAGCAAAAGTTCGTTAAATTCAAAAATATTTAAGGCGAGTTTTTATATTCACTTTATCAGTAAATTCCCAAAATAAAAATTAATTTTAAGTTGTTTTCGTTTATAATTTATAAATTTATTATGCCCGTTAATAAATAAGCTGTTATCGCGATATCTTGAGTTCAGTTCAGTTAAAGTCGTTGATTGATTATTAGATTAATCCCGATTAATCCCGGCGGCTGCCAACAAACGCGTTGCACACGGGACAATAATGATTGGCCGATTTGCATCCATCCATGCAATAGGGAATACAAACACAGGGCCAGCAGCTGCAAAAGAAAATGTGATAAACAATAGATTAGAATCTATTCATTAGATTATGGGGGCATAAATCGACAGGTGCGGTTGAATGTGTGTGTGTGTATGTGTGTGAGTCAGATTGCAAACTTTTAAAGCACCATTGGTAATCATTGTCAAATATATGTACAAACATTTCTAGATATCAATGATTGAAGACTTATTTTTTATTGTTGGTAGATAGTGCTGCTTGGCAATGGAAATTGTTGGCAATAAACTTGGCCACTGACTCAATGCTATTTCCAGTTAGGATAGGATTTTTTTCTGAAGAAATTATTGTTAGCAATAAAATATAATTTCTTAATAAATAAGGTTGGGCTCGGAAAAAAAAACATGGTTGCAAAATTTTCATGATTTTCTTATATGGTGGAATAATTTGAGTTGTAAAATATGAATCATTAGATATCTTTAAAAAATAAGCAACTTTTCTTTAAACACTATGAACTATTTTAAAATTAAGAGGGTCACTTTAAACACTAAAAATCGTATTTTTTAACTTAATTTAATCTTCAATTAAAATAAAAAAATAAAAATTTATTATTTTGTGTTAAATTTAACCTTATATTATATGGCTTCAGAATTTTAAACAAACAATTTAAAAAAAATTAAAAATTCTTTTAAGCAATATAAATGGTTTTTTAAATTTAAGATAAACTATTAACACATTAAATATTGTTTGTGTATTAAATTTAAGACTAAATTAATTTTGAAAAGAATTAAAAAAGTATATTGTTTTGTATTAAATTGAATGACTGAATTTTAAACAAAAAATAATTTTTTGTTTAACTTAAACCTTAAAAAGAATTAAAAAAGAAATGTTAATAACTAAAAAATTTTTTTTTTCAAAATTTTTTTTAGTTTGCAGTCTTGATTGATATATTATTTGATGATATTATTTTAGAACCTACCCAAGGAGACAAAGAACCATTGCAAAGAGGTGAGTTCGTCCGTCCGGCGTGGTCTGAACTGTGGTAATGACGTCGTTCCGACAGGACGGACAACGGACGAGGGTCGGATCCCTGCCCACGGGAATGTGCTGATGCTGAGCGGTTGAGTTGATGATCACACAGGCCGAGGTGGCTGGCTGAGGGGGTTGTGGTATATACGGCGGATACAGCGGTGGCTGGGTGGGTCCACCCGGATAGTACTGTGCGGGAAGTGGCTGGGAAGTGACGCCTCCTCCGCCGGGATAAGTCTGTGCTGGGGTGAAAGTACTGCCGGGCAACGGTTGCTCAGTGTACGCGGGCGGCAAATATTTCTCCTCTTGTTTCTGCTCTTGATTTTCCATTTTAGATTACGAATTCTCTCGGGGATTATAAACTGAACCGATCCGATCCGCTTAATGCTTGTGGCTCAACTGAGCTCAAATTGGCAACTGAAGTTCGATAATACGAACGTCAAGTTATAAAGCGTTAATTACTAAATATTGCTTATCTCTTATCAGCTCCAACACTTGACGTCGATAAGCCGCGAGTTACAACTGCCAAAAAGGGGGATTTTTTTAGGTTTGATGCAGAAATGTCAAATTTTATTGAAGTTATAAAATAACATAAATATTCTGAATTTGTGAATAAACTTGTTTATATCTGAAATTATCTTACATTTTCTATTGAACTCGGCTCAGTTTATGCGAAGGCTGAAGCTGAAAGGATAGAACATGTTTTTATGGTATAGTATAGTATTTTTATAGTATCTTTTTATCAGCTTAATCGGCACGTTTTCTGCGAAATAGTATTACTTTTTTATTGAACCAGATAAGGTTATAAGGTCCAAATAGGTGTATTCTCCAAATTATACAACCTTGTACTTCGTAGTTGTTAATCATTATTAATGAAACTTTCCGAAAATAAGTATAAACAAATATGAAATAAACAATACTTTGTTTTTCTAATCAACCTAAAAGCAATGCAAATACTGTTTTAAAAGAAACTGTTATGAAAATCTCAAGAAATTTCTTAAACACAGCTGATTATAATGCAATAATATACGAATCTAATTTTAAAATTAAAGATATTTATAAAAGTCAGTTCTCAATAAAAAATGATATAATTTAAAGATTTAATCGTCTTTATATGCCAACATGTCATAATCAGAGAGAGAAGAAACATATTAAAAAAAAAACAAAATATTTTTACTTATTTTTGTTAAAAACAAAAATATTTTGTTAGGAAATAAAATAGAAAAGATGGTATTAGATGCTTTGCATATAATCATTGACTTACTCTGATGATATTTTTTAAATATAAAGATATATAAAAGAAGTTCATATATTAAAATATATTTGAGGTTATGTTAACTTTTAAGATTGGTCTCTTACAAAAAAAAAAAAATTCCTTTGTTTTGAATCCAATCTAATCTCAGAATATATTCTTTAAAAAAGATTGATAAAAGAAGTTCAAATATAATTTTATTTATTTATTTTTTTATTTATTTATTAATAAAAAACATAATATACCCGCCCAGAGTATAAAAACGTATTTAAGGTTATGTTAACTTTGAAGACTGATTTCGTTCCAAAACGAAAATTGATTTGATTTGAATCCAATCATTGAATCACTCTGAAGATATTACTAAAAGTATAAAAGATATATCAAAGAAGTTCAAATATTCAAATAAATTTGAGGTTATGTTAACTTTTAAGATTGGTTCTGTTCCAAAAAGAAAATTTCTTTGATTTGAAAACTAACGAACTAGCTAAATCACTCTGAAAATATTCTTCAAATATAAAAGATATATCAAAGAAGTTCAAACATGAGTTTATGTTAACTTTTAAGACCCTTCGTGCTGCTTTCGTCACTAGCGCGGACTGCCGTCTGTTCCAAAAAGAAAATTCCATTGTTTTCTGATCGTTTGCTTTAATAATTTGTTTATAATAATTCGTTAAGTTAATTGTTAAATATAATTCGCACTAATAGTTAGTTAATTAAATGGTTGCAAGAGAGTTCGGCTCTCAGTTCTCGTAGGTGCCGATGTAACAGCCGCAGTTGGGGCACGAGTGCTCGGCATTCTGACACGAGTCCACGCAGTAGGGAACGCACACACAGGGCCAGCAGCTGTCAGAGGGGAAAGAATAGAAAAGTCGATTAAAAAATGTGTTTCTACATGGCAAAAAAGTGTGTCAAGTGATTGTGTGAATGATTCATGAGTGAGTAAACGAGTCTGCTGCATTCATTGTGCATTGTGAATCACTCAACTGCCATTCAAATGTCATTCAACTTACAGGAATAGGCACAGGATCAGAGCCCAGCAATGAGTGCGTCCCGTGGGAGTTCGTTTGACTTGAGTCAGGATATCGGCATGACAGGACGGACACTGGACACGGGATGGTTCGCTGCCAATGGGCACCACATTCGTCGTTGTCGTCGTCTGTATGATCACCTGGGGTGCTCCAGGCTGATAGGTCTGTGCTGGTGTGTATCCTTGACTCATGGCTGTATATTTAGAGATTTCCAATTGCGACTCTGCTTCGTTGCGTTGCTTTCTTTGAACTGAACAACCAATTCAGTCAACTGCTAGATATGGCGAAACCTTATCTGACAAGGTGTGGCCATAACTGATAACTGATAACAAAACAACATGCACTGCAACAAACTAGGGACTCTATTGTCAGACTAGAAATCAATGAGAATACTTATTTTAAATAAACACACTCTTAAGACTTTTTAAGAATTACATTTTTTATATTATATATTATTATGGCTTTTGTTCAAGATTTTTGAATGAGCTTATCCAAGATTAAGATATATATAGTTTCAAAATTTTTACATCATAATTTTCTAAACACAATGTTTTATTTAAAAACTGGTTCCACATGAATATAAAATAATTTATGTAAGCTTCCTAATAATTTTATATTTTCTAGATTTTTAAAGTCCTTGAGAGACCTCAAAAATATATTGTAAACATTTTTTAAAATTAAACCAAAGGTTTTTATTTAATTCCAGTTTTTTTTGTTTAAATTTGAAAATAAGATTTAGTTAACTAACTAATTTTATTTTTCTAGTTTTTTAGATCAAGTTGAAATACGATTAAAGATTCTTAAAAAAAATTTTTTTTAAGTTATGCATTGAAATTAAGATTTTTATTTAATTATTATAATTTTTCATGATTTTATTTTTAAGCCAAGCTTAAGGTAGTATCAGATTCTCAATAAAAGTTTAAATATACAATTTTTGGCTTAAAATTAAGTTAGCATAATGCTAAAATTTTAAAATTTTTTAAAAATTCTCCTGATAAAACTTATGAATGAGCTGCTGGGAATGTCTGCAAGAAGTTCTGATCTTAAAAGTTAACTTTATGAGCTAGCATATCATAAGCTTATGTATGATTCATTTAAAATAACATTATTATGGCTATCAAAACAATTAAGTAAGTAGATATTTCAAGTAATCAAGCACACACTTTTGCACTTAACTTGACACTTTTGTTTATAAGTACATATAAGAAATTGAGGCATATTATTATTAATGATGAATCACACTAGGAATTACTCTATAAAAATAAAAACTCATTTTGGTATTTACAACTTGCATTGACATAAAGCTGACTCATGTGATTCGAAACTCGCTGATAAGCCTAGGAAAATCTAGGGAAATCACACTCTCAAGTGGCTAAGCAGATGATATGAAAACACGCTGGTGATGGAAGTATCTTGATAGAGCTCAAAATACAAGTATTTATCTGCATTTCATGTATTTTTAGCAATCTCAGTGTAAGTAAATTTGTAAACAACGCAAGCAAATTGATTATCAGAAGATTATAATATTAGTTTTTTGATGAAATTGAAAGAGTATTGATAAGGTAGGAAAGTGTCTACAGTTTAAGGTAGTTAATCTATCTAAAATACGCTGGTTTCCCAAGTAAATGAGTGAAAACTCAGATTTCTAGTTATTAATTTTATAGTTTGTTTACATTTGATTTGAGAATAGTTAATGAGTCCATGTTTTATTTTTTTAGACGCTAGTTCCGCAAGCCTTGATAAAAACCTAAATGTCCAGATAAAAAGAGTTTGTTTACATTTAATGCGAAAGAATCTCGGGATGCAAGAAATTCGGAGAATTTACCAAATTAGCATTTGATTAAAGTTAATTCTGCGAATAAACAACAAAAGATAATTTTTAAAAGCAAACAAATTGCATATGTTATACTTCAAATTAACACGAGTTCCCAAAAAGGCAACAACTACATATATACAATACTATATAGTACATAAAAATGCCCTTATATTGTGGCTGCCCGCATAAAAAACACACAATTGCGTATACGTAATAATTTATTGATTTATATTATATTTACAGTTCGTTTTTAGAGCGCTTAATCAACAATCGCAGTGGTTAAACACAATTTTATAATGCAGAATTAACAGCTAAAGGTAAGTACATATATACTTACTATCTATATATATACGGTGATGGAGAAGATAATAGAAACGATATATTTGTATTTGTATTTTTAAAATGGCTTTAGAAAAATTAAAATTTGTTAGATTCATAATTTCAATATTTGGTTTGAATTGTGAAAATTACAGTTGTTTCTATTATATTTTCCATTAATGTACAGATATATCTCTGTATATATGTGTGTTAATTCTCAAAGGTGCCGATGTAGGAGCTACAACTGGGACAATAATGATCGGCATTCTGACAGGAATCCATGCAATAGGGCAGACAAACGCAGGGCCAACAGCTGTGAAAGATATATAAAAATAGATTAATGATTGTAGTACTTGTTATAACTTTATATATATGCTATATATATTTGACGTCTTTTGGGCAATATTTATAATACGCTATTCCATTGAATTTTTGGCATTGTGCGAGTTAAACGCAGTTGTTATTTCGCCTTATCTGGCTCAACTCTACTGCCAGTTGAGATAACAATGTTAAGCACACAACAATACATATGTATGTATATGGTATATATGTATAGGTACATATATACTTTATGTATATAGAAGCACTCTCAGATACTGAAACTCCGATAAGTGATTGTTATGTATTCTGTACTCTGTGAGCGACTGTCAGTTTTTAAGTGTAGCGTTTTTTTGTGATTCTTGTGATTCATGAGTACACAGAAAAAAACGAAGAATTCTTTCAAATATTTTAGCCTTTTTAAAAAATGTTTTAAAACTGAGTGTTTGTTATTTTAGCCGTATATTGTGTTAATTTAGCAATAATATTTTGAAAACATACTTAAAAAATCAAATAAATATCTTAAACTTGCATTTTAAAATGTATGCTTTTCAGTGTACTTACATAAAGAGGCACAGAATTAGAGCCCAGCAGTGAGTGCGTCCCGATGGCGTGCTCTTCACAGTGGTCACCACCTCGGCATGACACGAGGGGCAGCGAATCCGAGTCGGTCCACTGCCAATTGGCGTCAGATTCGATGTGGTTGTTGTCTGAATTATCACTGTGTGCTGTGGTTGTGCTGGTGGTGCCTGTCCATATGGCTGTGGCTGTGGCATCGGCGGGTATAGCGGTGGCTGTGTGGGTCCACCTGGATACGGCTGATAGGTCTGTGCGGGCGTATAACCACCCTGATGTAAGGGTGGTGGCATCGCATTGTAAGGCGGTGGCTGCTGCTTTTCCATTGTCAAATGTGGTGCGATCTCAACTGAACTGAACTGAACTATACTGTACTGAACTGCACCGCTCGCTGGCTGTCGACTAACTGAAGTTGGTGATGAAAATCGTTGCCTCTACCTCAGTCTCAGTTCCAATATCTGTCTCAGTCTCTGCACTCAGAAAAATTGTTTGGATCTTTTAGAAATTAGACTTCAAAAAGGCCTTATTAAATAAAAAAAAAAAGTATAAATTTCAGAAAAAAAGTTTTAATATGTTTTTCTTGAAATCTGGAACAAAAAATATTTTTCTTCTGAAAAAATAGTTTTATTTTGGGTTAATCTTTCCAAAACTAAACTTTTAATAATATCTTATGCTAATAAGCCGTAAGTTTAAGCAATAAAAATGTTATATTATATTTTAGTACATAAAAATCCTCCTAACAGGAATAAGTTAAATCTTAAAAAGCTTTGTTGCAAACAGTTTTTTTCAGAGAAGTTTTTGTTCAGAAATACAGAAATAATTTTCAAATTTATAAAAATACATAATTGCCATATAATAAATGGCATAATTTCTAATATTCCGAAGAATTTTTACATTTTTCGAAAATTATTGAAGCTAAATATTATAAATTAAAATTTCTTGATTTCAGAAATATTAAATATTATGTTATAAAAAGAAATGAAAAGTCATATGTTTTAGAAAATTCTTTTCAAAAGGAGAACAAAAACAGGGTAAATTATAAAATTTCATGACGAAACTTTAGTTTGTTTTTCTAAGTGTACCTCGTTCACTTGCTCGTATTCGTATTCGTATCTTATCAACGGGTTTACGGCATAACGATTAGTTGGCAAACACTTTGCAACAATTTGTGGCCTATTCGGAGCTTAGTTTTTTTGGCAGCTTGTTAACTTGTTTCCGTTCGTCACTAATATGTATGTACATATGTACATATATAAATAGTTTACACACAGCGCTTAGTTAAACAGCGATCAGTGCAGTTTCTTTATACGCCAAAAAATGATTCATCAGCCTATGACGTCTGTTGATTCACTTGTTAAGGCGTTGTTTACATTCGCTTGGGGGTCGATTTCCAAGCCTGTCTTTAGTTATTTCATCACAATATTTTACTGGAAAATCTGCAATTATACAACTACAAATATATCATGTTACAATTATCAGTCTACTAGTTATTGCATTAAGAGTTTTTTTTTTATTTAACTACTAGTTGGCGAGATAAGCTTCTGAAGTACTTAAATAAATTAATATGTATTTGTTTAAGTCTATTTAAATAGAGTGCAGCTGTATAGTATATGGCAGCATTTCCGATACCCTCTATCAACAATGGTTTATCGCATAACTTCTGTGTTTGTATTGCCATCATTATGAAATTTTGAAAATATGCTAAAAGACTACCTATAAATTTAAGTGTATCTTTAAAAGTGTATTTGTTACTGTGGCTTTTAAATTTTTTGAAATTTAAGCTTTAGATAAATAAGTACAATTGATTTGAAAATCTATTCTATTTGTTTCTTAAATTTGTGTACTTATTAAACCCTTTTTATCTTCCATTTAAAGCTTAGTATAATTATCTTTTAATTACTTGAACTAATTTCATTCAACACGCTCCAATAAAAGCTTTCTGATAATTGTAGCTAAGCTAATTAACACAGTTTTTTAATCACCCGCGCAGCAACACTTTTCTTGTAATGTAAAGGGAGCTTTTAGTGTTAAAAATGTGCTGCCAAGTGCAGATTTGAAAGCTTTAGCATTGTGGAGTTAACAGCTTAAATAGTGAGGAGCTAACATACAAACGGTAATAGTATTCACAATCTGGATTCTAAAATGAACAACCCAACACTGTTGCCAACTTTGACCGTTAAAAAAGACAGATTTGAATTGAAAAGTTTTGAAAAATAATATAAGAATTAGTTTGTATTTTATAGCATTCTGCTATTTTATATCTATCTTTTATTGCATTCTTGATTAGAAAAAAAATATAAAAATTTGCTAAAAAAAACACTACCATATTTTGTATTTTTACTTTAAAATTTCCTTATTCAAATCTGTCCTTTTTTAAAGAACTAATTCTGGCAACACTGCAGACCAATAACTAATATTTAACAGTAAAGAAGATAACAGCGGTCAATGAACTTGAAAGTTAAGAAAGCTGAGAGCTTTTTAACATTGGGATATAGAGCTAACAGTCTAACGGCTTAAGGCTGCACGCACACTGGGAGCTGAAAGCGGAGCTTACAGCTGAGCTTATCAACTCGAAAAAAACGAACACACTGCTTGTATGAAAGCGCGCACACTGAAAGCTGAGCTGATTTATCATTTTAGTTCTGAAATTATCAGCTCGTCTACAAGCTCAGCTGTAATCTCCGCTTTCAGTCCCAGTGTGCGCGCAGCCTAACAGTGCTGTGGAGAGCTTACAACACTCACAGCTTTAATCGTGGAGTGCTGGTGCTGAATTAACAGCACAATCGGCGTTAACAGTAAAGTGGAGACGCAAACGAAGTTAACAGCGCAGCCATGAAAACAATGTTAAGCAAATATGCATACGGATAACAGATCGAATGAAACAATAATGAATGACAAAAATAACAACGGCAACAGAAAAAAATAACGACAACTGGTTTTCAAAATACACACGAAGGCAGCAGCTTGACAAACATTTGGATAATGTTTTGCTTTCAATTGTACAATAACCCAAATTAAAAACTAAATAAGAAAACTAAAATAAGCAAAAGAGTTGCCACTACCGAACGCAACGCACAGTTGTTAAACATGAGCCGGCAATTGAGGTTCAGCTTCACAGCGCCGCCGCCGGATAACGATGATTGCCACTCGGATCTGGTGGAGATCAATTTGAATGGCGGCTGCAACCAGATGAAGCAACAATCGGCGCAGGCGCTCGATGAATTGCTGCATGCGCGAACAACGGCAACTCTGCCGCTGCATCGCGGTTATCCGTACGGATATGCGGATAAATCGGATACCGAAACGGATACAGACTTTTATTTCTGCAAGAAATCAAACTCAACGGGCCAGCTGGCCGAGAAGGTGTCGCCGCCGCCGCCCTCGGCCACAAACATCAGTTGCCTGCGGCAAATGTATTGCCCCGAGTGCCACGAGCGTCTCCACGAGCAGGGCGTGCGTCTGGAGCGTCTGCTGCAGCTCTGGTGAGTATCCGTTATCCGTGGGAAGAACATAAAGTATGCCAAGTAATTGTTTTGTCTATGAAAGAAACCCAGTGGGTCCTAATCCTGTTTTTTAAATAAAAATAATTGTATGCAATGTTTTTTAATTTAAAGTTAAAATTTCAATATTAACTCTTTAAATCGAATTTTGATGATAACAAGGAAAATTGTTCATTTATAAATTTTTAATAGAAAATCTTAAAATCGCCCTGGTTAAAACAATTACTTGACTTACTGTAACTAACAGCTCTTCCTTTCTATCTGTTCTTTAACTCTCGCTGCAGCTGCTTTGCCTTGTTGCCCATTTATCCGTGTTGCATGCGACGCTCCAAGGACGATTGCAAGGTCATTTGCGGCAAGTGCGGTTACTTGCTCGGCGCCTGGAAGCGCCAATGAAGTGCCACTTTCCAGTCATATTGTTAAATTTTTTTGTTTTATTTGTTTTATTAATTTTTTGTTTGTTTTAAGCAGCAATTAACCTTGTATTGCAAACCAAAAAATGGAAAAAAAACCAATTGTTTATTTTTATTGAAGATGCGCGTACAGAGAGAGTGGGAGAGTGAGAGCACTTGCACTCTGCCTCTCTCACTCACTCTCCAACTGCCTCCCACTCGATCTGCCTCTCTGCCTGTCTCTCTTTGTCTTGCTCTCTCTTTCAAGTGGTTTTGTTGCCTCGTCTGCTTTGACGCTGTCGCAGTCGCAATGTTGAATGATTTGGAGCTAGACAACAACTCGGCGGCCACAGCGACGCTTGATCTCGATCTCGAGCTGGAGGATGAGGAGGTGGAGGTGGAGAAGCCACCACTGAAGCCCCAACTCCGGTTCTATAGTGTGGGGCCGAGCACGTATCGTGTCCAGTGTCCTCTCTGCAAGCAGATGGCCCGAACGGAGACGGTGCAAATGGCCGGTGCTTTGGGCCAACTCAGCTGCCTGTTGTCCGTCTTCTCCTGGTAAGTGGAGCATCAACATAAAGATATTGAATATATTGAATGAAATACTTTCAGATATTAAACTTTAAATTTTAAAATTTTTTTTTAATTTGTTCTTTAATTCTATAATTTTATTATTTTTGTAATATTAATTCATTTATCTTAACTAATTAAATAAAATATTACAATATTTTGTAAGTTATAGAGAATTTAGTCTTCATTTAATTTTAAAATATTATTTTTTGAGCTGTGAAGCTAAAATTTGTTACCATTATTTAAAATAAAATTTAATTTAATTTAAATTCATTGATAATAAATAATTAATTGAAAATTGGCATCTTCAAAATAAAAGTATCTTATTTTTTAATATTTTGAATAATTAATAAAAACTAGCTTTAATATGAAATTTCTGAATATTATTTTGGAACTTTGAATTTGTAATCTTTTTTCAATAAAACATTTTATTTAATTTAAACTAAAATATTTTTAAAATTCAAGTACATTATATATATAATATATAATATTTGTAATATTCTCTCCCCTTTTCTTTCCCATCTCTCCCTCTCTCTTTTGGCAGCTGCTTTCCGATCTTTGCCCTGACCTGTGTTTACTCCTGCCTGCAGAGTCGCCTCAAGAGCAAACGCGTCTTCTGCAGCAGCTGCGGTGGCCACCTGGGCTTCCATTGGCGTCCCATTTAATTATTTAATTCGATTCCATATTTCGCAAAATTCGTTGTAGCTATTTATAAATAAAACGCAATTCGCAGCTGTTGCCAATTTTCATAAGCACTTGAATATCTTGAATATGTATCGACGCATCGCATTCTCACACTCTTTTCTGCTCTCAGATACTCAGATACAGATACAACAGCTACTTGTTTGAATCTTTGGCATTTGGCGTGTCTTCTCAATTTTGTTTTAAATTTAGTTTTGTTGCGTCTGTCGTTGTCATCAAATGGCCAGCGTTGAGAGTCTGGACGGCAGCGCCTGTGATGCTGATGGTGACGGTGACGGCATCGTCTCCGAGGTGCCACAGGTGGGTCACCTGCCCACCTTGCCACTGGAGTTCGTCTGCCCCGCCTGCCACAGTCTGCAAACGAGCCACGTGGAGCACGAGGCGGTCACGAATCTACAGAAGATTGTCTGCTCCCTGAATTGGCTGCTCTGCTGGTAGGTTCAGAATTCCATGATTACAGTTCATGCTTCAAAAAACATTTATATTATTTGCTAACGTATTGATACATTATTTTTAAAATTGATTTTAAAAAATAAACTATTTCAAAAAATAAGATATGAGAAAAAATAATAAATAAGATATGACAAAATAAATAATATTCAATTTTATTAAATATTTCAAATAAAAATTAAAAATAAAGGCAATTTTCCATTTTATATTTAAAATGGAAATTAAAAATCACTTAAATGAGTTATTCTATAATTTTTAAATAAAAATAAAAATTGAATGAGGATCAAAAATAAATGATGGAAATAAAATTCGTCTAATACTTTTCCATTTTTCTAGATACATTTTTTCAAGTAAATTAATTAATCTTTCTTTTCCTATTCCTTATAATCAAAATGGAAATTTAAAAAATAATTAAAATACTAATTCTATGATTGAGTTAATAAAATAAACTATTTCAAAAAATTATTATTTTATGTTTATCTTGCTTAAAATATTCTTAAAAAAAAACTAAAAATAAATGTAACTTTTCCATATTTATAATTAAAATAATATTTTGAAATAATACTTAAAACAGTTCTATATAGTTATTTTAAAAAAAATTTGGTAGATTCTTCCATTAATCCTGATAATTTTGTTCAGGTTGATTTAATATGTAAATATCTTTGCCACATCTATTTCACCTAAGCAATCCCATTCGCTGGAGTGGCAGGCACGACATCAATCATTACTGCAGCTCCTGTGGCTGCTTTGTTGGACGCCACATCTCGTTGAGTTGGTACAAACGCGCTCTGTTCCGCATGCAGCGCTCCGAAGTGGAGGACAATGGACGTTGGCAGCGATTCCGCAAGGTGGAGAAGGAGCAGCTGGACGAGAAGAAGCTCGGCAAACAACGCTCAGCCATCGCACAGAATTAATTGCAATTAAACGATTACAAATTGTTCTAAATTTAACCATAATTAAAGCATCTTTTTAAAAAAAAGTGACACAATGGATCGAATCATTCAAGACACAAATGATCTAATAATTTTTTTTTATAAAAAGCTAAGACTTAAACATATAATAACCGTTACTTAACTTTTGAGCTTTGAGAAGATCGCTTAATACTTGAAAAATTTGATAAAAGGAATTGTTGGTAAATATTTGAAAAAACCTTTGCTAGAAGCAGCAAAAGTTACATTAAACTGAAGCTTTGTCCAATTTAAAAGACATATAGTTTAACTGATATTAAATTTGTCTCAAGAGCTTAACAGTTTAATTAGCTTCAAAGCTCTCTCTCTTTAATAAAAAATTGAACTTTGTCAACACTTCAATCAAAAGCTGAGCAAGCAAAGATCGTCAAAGTTCACTTAAACAGTTATAAATAAACTAGCGCCAACATTAGACTCAAAAGCTTCAAAGCTTTTGCACTTAAAGAGCGTCAAAGCTCGCTCAGTGTCGTTAATCGCATTGTTGTGACGTCACTTGGAATCAAAACGTGATTGTATTCAAAATATTTGATAGTAAACAAATGAAAACCGGGTGTTCCAGCTGACTGCGCGACTGTGTATACAGTATGTCAAGTAATTGTTTTGACAAAAGAAAAATTAAAATATATTATCTGGCAAAAAACATATTTTCCAGAATTTTTTTATTTGTTTATTGTAATAAATATAGTTTCTGATGGTGCTTAAAAAAAGATAAAAGATAATGAAACAATGGAACAAATTCGGTTTAACTATTATAAAAGAATATGTATATTTGTTGAATGCAAAATAAGAAAATTGTATACCATTTTAAATGATTTTTTTTTTCCTCTTTTTACATTATTTTTTATTAATTTTATCCATTTTTGCTTAGTCAAAGCAATTACTTGACATACTGTAGGTGTTATCTCAAACTGCTGTTAAGTACGCTAGATAGCGAGAAGGCGTCGAGAGTACACTCTACACAGTATAATAGATGAATTGAAGAGACATTTCGTTTTCCAGCTGTCGAAAGCTTTGTTCAGTTTGCGTAAGAATTTCGTGCGAGGCGGTAACAAAAAATTAACAGAGTTCCAGTTGAAAGACTAAATATAATTTGTGCAAAATGTTTTTGATAGTCTTGCTGACAATTTCGTTAATGTTGCTGGTGCAGTTTATAAGGCGGCATTACAGTTATTGGGAGCGCGAGGGCGTGGCCGTGGAAACGGCCAAGTTTCCGTTTGGAGTGCTGGACACAGTTGTCAAACAGAAGCAGGGTTTTGGCCTGGCCCTCAGCGATGTCTACGAAAAGCACGACACCAAAATTGTGGGCATCTATATGCTGAACAAGCCAACGTTGTTGGTCAGAGACGCCGAGTTGGCCCGTCAGCTGATGACCAGCGATTTCAACAGTTTTCACGATCGCGGCGTTTATGTGGACGAGAAGTACGATCCGTTGTCGGCACATTTGTTTAATTTACAGGGCGCCTCTTGGAGAAATTTGCGCAATAAATTGACGCCCTCATTTTCATCGGGTAAGATTAAGGGCATGTTTGGCACGATCGATGATGTGGGCGAAAAACTGGTGCAGCATTTGTTGGGAGTCATTGAAAAGACGCCCAACGATCAAATCGAAATCAAGGAGAAACTTACAACCTATGCGATCGATATCATTGGTTCGGTGATCTTTGGCCTGGACATCGATAGCTTCTCCAATCCGAAGAATGAGTTTCGTGTGATCAGCGATGATTTGCAGACTCAGGGCGGATTTCTGCAGAAACTTCACAACTTGTCGTCTGTCACATTTCCACCGTAAGTATTAGACAGGAAGATTCAGATAAGAGAGTGTTCAAATAATATTAAAGTAATTATTATACATTTTTTTTAATTAAAAACAATTTTTTCTTATAAGTACGAGGTGTGCTCAAAAAGTATCGCGAATTTTGTGTTTTTTCAACAATTATTTATTTATTCATGAATATCTATTTTGTCCCCTTCAAAGTAATCACCATGAGATATTATACACTTGTGCCAACGCTTTTTCCAATCCTCGAAGCACTTCTGAAATGCGATTTTCGGAATGGCCATCAGCTCGATCTTCGATTCTGACTTGATCTTGTGGCAAAACGCTTTGCTTTCATTTGTGTCTTCAGTTTTGGGAATAGGAAAAAGTCGCAGGAAGCCAAATCTGGTGAATACGGTGGTTGGGGATTGATTACGGTGTTGTTTTTGGCCAAAAAAAACGACTATTTTAACCCTTTTCATACAAAAAGTGGATTTTGAGCAGTTTTCAAAAATTCATAAAAAATACTAGCGAAGAGATTTTTCAAATTTTTTTTTTGCAGTCACTCTTAGAATTGTTTGAAGAATCTATTTGCATCACTTGGAGCAATTTGTTCTATTTGAAACACAGAATTTAATGCATATTCTTTGGTCCACTTTTATTAAAAGTCAAAAATCGAAGAGCACACAAAGACGTGACTAACCTTTTTAGTTGTCAAAAACAAACTACTTATCGAAATTGGCTGCTAATGCAACCATATGATAAACATATGTCCGATCTCAACAAAAACAAAATATCGATAATGGAATGTACACAGCCCGCGAAAATTCAAAATTCGCGATACTTTTTGAACACACCTCGTATATAAACATTTTTCTAATTTTTAATTTTTTATCAATCTTCTCTGATCTTCTCAACAGCCTCGCCAAGCTCATGAATCGTCTGGGCTTTGAGCAACAAATTCTGCTCAAACTGCGGGAAATTCTGCAGCACACGATCGAGTTTCGGGAGAAGAACAACGTGGTTCGCAAGGATCTGCTGCAGTTGCTCATTCGCCTGCGCAATACGGGAAAAATTGGAGACGACGACGATGAAAACTGGGACATTGAAACGGCACAGGAGGAGCTCAAAGCCATGTCCATTGATAAGATTGTCGCACAGGCGTTTGTTTTTTATATTGCCGGCTCGGAAACGACAGCAGCTGCGGCAGCTTTTACCTTATATGAGTTGGCCATGTATCCGGAGTTGCTGAAAGAAGTGAGGGATGAGTTGGACGCGGTTATGGAGCGACATCAGCTGAAACGAGGCGACAAATTCACCTATGAGGCGGTGCAGGATTTGAAGATTTTGGATCAGTGTATTCTGGGTAAGTTGATTGAGTATTTTTTGGAATTGAAATCCATCTTTTTCCTATTCCCTTCTTATTACTACTACTAATACCTACGGCTTATTTTACTGTGATCATCAGAAGGAAAACTTTATTGAGCCTAAATAACTTGACAAGTGTTCAACTTAAATATTTGATAATGTGACGATCATTTTCTTGATTTGTTCAGTTCTCAACTTTGGTAGGTGCCGATGATGGCGCCACAGGCGGGACAGGTGTGTGTGAACCTTTGACCTTTATTGCTGGCATAGATATTCACGATCGTCTGCTGTCGTGTGTCGCATGAGCGACAAGTGGCCATCACCGATTCAGTGCCCAATTTATTATTTTCAGGCCGCCCTGCAAAAATACACATTTACTTGAGCTTTTGTTAACTTTAATTTGGTAATTTGTTGTTGTTATGTTTATGTGAAAGCCACGAAACTAACATCGCCAGAAGGAACTTCGGTCTTCTCCGGATGGCACTGCCTGTATCGTAATGTCCGGCAATTGTCTCCCGTCATCCTCTGCACTCATGTTGGATCCCATTCCGAACTTAGTGTTCCCTTTTCCAGACTGAGGTCTTCACCGTTTGCAGCCCAATGCGAAACTAAGAAGCAATTTCTGATTCTGATTGGTTATTTCAACATATAGGGGTGTTATTTATGGTGGTTATATAAAGAAATTCAACGAACTCTCTGATGCATTATATTCTTGATAAGGTCAGTTAACAAAGCACTATCTATCACTATCTATATGGCTCTCTTTTGACTCAGCAGTTGTGCAAATAAAACCTGGACAAAAACTTACCCAGTATATTTAATTTTTAAAATTTTCAATTAGGGTGTGAAAATATTTATCTGGTTTTATTTATTTAACTTCAAAGATGGCTCGAAACGTGCTCAACTTCGATATTATTTACATAGATTATGTGGCGATAATTTTCTTGATTTGTTCAGCTCTCAACTTTGGTAGGTGCCGATCATGAAGCCACAGGCGGGACAGGTGTGTGTGAACCTTTGACCTTTATTGCTGGCATAGATATTCACGATCGTCTGCTGTCGTGTGTCGCACGAGCGACAAGTGGCCATCACCGATTTAGGACCCAATACATTATTTTCAGGACGCCCTGTAAATACACATTTGTTAACTTTTATCACTTGTTGTGTTTAGTGGATGCCACAAAACTAACATCGCCAACTGGAGCTTCGATCTTCATTGCCAAATGGGACTGCACGTTGCATAAAGGATTTATTTGGATCCTCTGCACTCATGTTGGATCCCATTCCGATTCCGCTGCTGTCACTTAACTTAGTTTTCCGTTTTCCGTTCTTCCAAATCGACGTCTTTAACGTTTGCAGCCCAACACGAAACTTAGAAACAATTACGATTCTGATTGGTTTTTATACAAGAAAGTTTGTTATGGTGGTCATAAAAACAATTCAAAGAACTCTCTAATGATTCTTGATAAGCTCAGTTGGAATAGAATCATCTATCACTACAAGAACGACAAAATTTACAACTAATGCAAAAAAGAGCATAAAAATTATCAAGTTTCCGGCTAAAAAATATAAACAATGGTAATTGATAAAGCTTAGTATGTATAAATGCATTAAAGTTAGGAAATCAACCACACTCTTTTATAATCACTCACTTTATTATTATTATTTATTATCTATTAAATTTCAATCAGTTAAGTAAATCAATTTATAGATTGAGATCAAGTTTTACTTCATTTGTAAACGGAATTGCAAATAATCAAAATATATCTCTGAATATCTATAAAAAATTCCAACATTTTTTACTTAACACTTAGTACACTTTATGTGAAGCGAATAGTTCGCTTAAAAAATATGTACACTGATAAAACAAATCTTAATTTTAGACCATTATTAAGAGCACTAATTTTGTATTTGCATTTGTTGATTTTTCATGTTTTTTATTATAATCAAAAATTTAAGACGAATATTGTTCATATTAATTTTTATCAGTGCAGTCGAGAGTGAATTAGTTAATAAGTGATCAGCGCTCGTAGGTGCCTATATAGTTGTGGCACTCGGGGCAAGTGTGATCGATGTTCCTCGCACAATCCGAGCAGTACAAACAAATAACACAGGGCCACATACTGCAACGGTTTTGGATAATTAATTAATACCCTTTTGGGGTTACTTAAGTAGAGTCTTTCTTACGCTAAAGCACAGAGAAGCAGCGCTATGAGATGTGTCCTCGTTGTGGACTTTGGCTCCGTGGATGTCATCACCTCCAGGTGGCAAGTGGGGCAGATCACCCGACTCGACTCGGGACCAACAATTGCCGACATCTTAGTTGCAACTGAATATTGTATATTGTATGTTAAGTTCCCCTATGGAATTCAGCTGGATTTAAGCTCAACTCTTTTTATATATACTGCCTCGAGGTGCCCGCATTTAAATGCTATATTTTATACAGCGTTTAAACTCTTTAAATAGTTAACTGATATATAAGACCTTGTATATAAGTATTTCTATATATATAATACTTATAGCTGCAATCATATTTTAAAATTTTGTTAATGCTGATTATTTGACTTAACAAAATACTGTTGAAAAATTTGTGATTATATAATGTTAACAAATACAAAAAATCAGAAAAAATCTAAAATTATTACAATTTTTAAAAAAAAATCAGAAAAATCAAAAGTAATCAAAAATAATCCTTCTGATTATTTGGAATTATTTTTGATTTTTTCTGATTATTTTGGCTACTTTTATTGTGAAAATTTAATATAATTTGATTTTAACTAAATAGTCATAAATAATCATAAATAATCAAAAATAATTAGAAATAATCAGAAAAAATCAAAAATAATCCAAAATACTCAAAAAGATTATTTTTGATTATTTTGGATTTTTACTGATTATTTTTGAATAATTGTAATAATTTTAGATTATTATTTTAAAACCGAAAATATTCTTAATTTAATTATTAGTTCGACTCTCAAACAAAAATAATCGAATTACTAATGACTATGATTACTAGACATTATTTAACAGGTATGGGTTAGACTGATGAATGATGAATTTTTAATTTACTAATGCAATGAGCCTGGTCCTTATCAGCTTTAAACAATTTTAAACAATTCACCAATTAAATAATTAATCCCTCCTCTATCAATATATTCTCACAGAAACCATTCGCAAATATCCTTCTTTGCCCTTCCTGAATCGCGAGTGCACTCAGGATTTCCTGTTGCCCGACAAGAGCTACACTATCAAGAAGGGCACTCCCATTTTGATCTCCCTCTTTGGCATTCACCGTGATCCCAACTATTTCCCCAATCCCGAGGACTATGATCCCCATCGTTATGATGCCGATAATATGAATTACGATCAGGCGGCTTTAATGCCCTTTGGCGAAGGTCCCAGACACTGCATAGGTAAATGTGTTAACTATACTCGAAAGCTAAGTAAATAATCAAATTTTACATATATACTTATTTATTTATTTGCAGCTCAACGCATGGGCAAGGTTAACTCCAAGGTGGCTGTGGCCAAAATATTGGCCAACTTTGATCTGATCGCGGCACCGCGAAAGGAGCTCAAATTTAAATTCGATGCTGCACCGATTTTAGTCACTGAAGGCGGTCTGAATGTGCGACTAACTAAGCGTAAGAGTAATTAGTCGACAGAAATAAATGCATTTTAGAGAATGTGAAGACACGCTCAACTTGCAGATTTCCTACAATCATTATCTGGACTTTTTAAATAATTTATTTGATTTTTATCTTAGCTCTGCTAAGATTTTAAAATATGTTTTAATCAAAAACCAAAAACACTCTTTTAAATTAAGAAATTATTATACAACATTTTCTGGATCTTTAAAATAATTTATATGAGAGTTTAAAATACTTATCAGCTACTTTGAATTTTTTAAAGCAAATAATAATGTTTTATATTTTTGTTAAAAATTCGCTATAAGAAGAAAATTAAATTCACTGGAATAAATGAACTTCATTATATGGAAAGTTTAGAAATGCTCAACTTGTATATTTTTTAAATCATTGCCTGGATTTTTTTTAAAAATTCACATGATTTTTTTCTGTACTCTTCTCTTGCGTGAATATTCGATTTAGTGAATTGATATGGATTTTAGAAATAAATTTCATTATATAATATATAAAAACTTACTAAACTGAATTTTTTGAATTTTTTAAATCATTTTTATGATATTTGAAATACTTTTCAGCATAGAAAAATTTTGCAGCATGGAAATTCGCTAAAAGAAAATTAAAAAAAACACTAAAATAAGTACCTGAAATCAATTAATAAAAAGAACAAAGTCTCTAAACATATATGAGCTGCAAAATGCCTAAATTCCAAAAAATTTAATTACTTTTGGACAACTCAAGTGGTTGTGGTTTGTATTTCTCTCTCGATGCTATTTCGAAATCTGTGACGTTTTGATGTTTCACATTTGTTAGGTAAATAAACAATAAGCAATTTGGTTTGTTGCTCTGCTGTTGATTCGGAATTTGTATTTCAGATTCCAAATCAGAATCGATTCGGTTGCTGTTTCTGTTCGTCTGGTTCTGCTTGGCAGGTCACATACACAAGAATAATAAAGTAGCTCCAGTTTTATGTTGATGACGATGACATCATAGAATGCGATGCGAATAGAATAGAGAGTAAAAACATTACGCATACGCCCAGTGTGCTCGCTCTCTGTTCTCTCTTCTCTGTTCTCCGTTCTCTCATTCAACTCATTCGCTCGAACTTGTGGCGTTGCTTCTGTTCAGTTACAATGGAAACGCAGACGCGTGCTCGCAATATTATAGCCAATGTGATTGTGGAGGGCAATCACGCCTCCCTCGTGCCCTACATCGATGATCATGACCCCGTCGAGAAGGTGACACTGCTCGGCAAACTGGAGGCAGCTGCTCCAGCTCCAACTGCGCCTCGCTTGAGATACTATACACCTGGTCCCTCCACCTACAAGCTGCTCTGCCCGCTGTGCCGCGAGAGAAGCGACGCGGCTGTGATGCGGGCCGCGGGCTGCAAGGACGCCAGCTGCTGTCTCAGTCTGCTCTCCTGGTGAGCAACACTTTCAATTACTTCTTGACTGTTTACTGATATTTATTTTAATATTTAGTTTTTAAGAAAATTTTACTTTTCTTTCTAACAAAAAAAATAAAAATAAATAAATACAAATATCAAAAAATATTAATTTAAAATGGTATACAATTTAATATTTTGCAAATTGAAAATATATGTTTTTTAGAAAACTGTCTCCTATTAAATAAATAATTAATAGTTATTATTATTAATAGTTCATTCCCTCTCATAAAAAATACTTTATATTTTATTCATTCAAAGAAGAATTCGAAAAAATGCGTCTAGGAACTAGTTTTTTTTAATAAAAAAAAAAATTTTAAAATGGTATATAATTTTGTTATTTTGCATATTTATAATATATATTTATTCATTTTATACATATTGGTATATAATTTTACTTTTCTCCCATTAAATAAATTATTATTCATTAGTTTATTGCGCTAATCTCATAAAAAAATATTTTTGTACTGAACACATTTTTTTAAAGAAAAATTCTTACTCAAAAAAAAAAAAATATTAGTTTCATTAGCGGTTGAAAACATTTTTTTTTAAATGCGTCGCGAAACTGGTTTTTTAAAATAAGATAATACAATATATGTATATAGATTTAAAAATTGTGTTTCTTGTATTTATTGTTTTCTCCTTAAGTATTCTAGTTGTATAACAAGAAATTTTTAAGTCAATATTCTTAATTTTAGAAAGCGGGTTTGTTGATTCTTAATTTATATTTATACTTATGAATAATCAGTTAATAATACTTAAAAATTAATACTAAAATGATATTTTATTTATGCGAATAATTTCAATATTATATATATTTTTTTTTATTTTAATAATAATGTTCTACATAATTTTTTTCCCACCCTTACAGCATTTTTCCCATTTTCTGGATCTGTTGCATCTGCAGCTGGATTGGCTGCAACCGCGAGTGGATCTCCAAGGGCGTCTATTGCAGCCACTGTGGTGGCAAAGTGGGCATCCAGAGCAAGTCCGATTAGGTCAATTAATTATGAGTGCTATAAATGCCACAAATACTTTGTATTATTTAATTCTATTACGCATCTAACTCAATTAAAGACGCGCACAAAATCAGCACGAGTCTCACTCGCTCTCTCTCTCCCCCTTGCTCTCACTCACTCTCTCTCTCTTGAATTGTCTCTCTTTCTGTTTGCTGCTTCAACCGGTTGCCAGTTGGCTTTAAATAAATTTCGCTTTCAGTTTGGCCGCAACAATTAAAACGAGCAAACGACAATGACGACGCCTGGAGAGGATCCGAATCAAATGTCAATTGCCAAATCGCTGGAGGCGAAAAAGGAGCAAAATATTTATCAGAATTTTGCCACACCTCTGGCTGGCACCTTTCTCAACCTGCCACATGAGGCAGTGGTGCTGAAGTGCCCCGCCTGTGGCACCAAATCAGAGAGTGTCGTGCAGAATGATCTCAAGTGGTGGGCAACAGAAATCAATCGCATTGTGGGCTGTCTCTTTGTGTAGGTGGATCACAGGTGGATCACAGGTGCATGCAACATTTAATTGAAACACAATTTAAATTTCCTTTACAGAACGTTTTGCTGCTGCTGCTGCTTCAACTACATCATACCCTGTAAGCAAACTGATCGCAGTCACTATTGCGGCAACTGCGGCTGCTACTTTGGACGCGCCATGAAGCGACGTCAACCGCTCAAGATCAAGTAAATGGAATGGATACCAGCATTATTTATTCTCTCTCTCTCTCTCTCTCGGACAAATGTTTTTAAAATATTTCACACGCTGAAAATAAACAAATTGAATGCAAAAAAACAAAACAAGACACTTTTTCTTTGCCAACTCGAAGATTTAATACTCTTCCTCTTGCTTGACAAGTGTGAATTTCTAAAAAAATAAAAAAAAAATTTTGATTTTCTTAAAAAAAATTAAAAAAGCTTTGGAATTGGATAAAAAAATGTTAAATAATATTAAAACTTGTATATTTATCTAAAATTTGTGGTATAAATATTATATGATATTTTTAGTAAAGAAATTATTCAGGGGTGCCACAGAAATCGCTTTCGCTTGAATTCCACTTAAAATTGTATGAAATTTAAGTAAAATTCAAGCGAAAGCGAATTCTATGGCACCCCTGATTATAATCGAAAAAAGAAATGTCTAGTTTACTTTTTTTTTTATGATTTTATTAAAAATGTTATTTTTGTAAAATAATTTATGATCATAAAACAAATCACAAACAAAATAAACACACAACAAAATTTTTGCTTCGTTGAACACAATAATTCTATATAATTTATAATTACAATAGCACAAATTGCTCATGCTTAAGCGTTACAAATTTCATGGCAAATTTGATATACCCTCACTTCAAGTAGCGTATACAAATAGAACTCTGCTCATTTTCAATTTTTGGCATCGATCTCTCGCTCTCCAGAGGCGTCGTTTCAGTTGTTTCAGTCTCAATTGGCACGCGCTCGAAATCAGACGACTCTGCGTCTGTTCGTCTCTCAGTCATTGTGATATCGTAGATATATAGGACACTAGTCAGCATGGCTGAGGAGCAGTCTGTCCCTGCACCTGCACCGCTCTACTTTGCCGTCGGTCCGCAGGCCCGTGAGATCACCTGTCCCGATCGCCGGGTGTTGGCCAAGACGCGAGTTGTTCGCTCCTGGCTGAGATGTTGCACGAAGCGACATCATTGCGGCGCCTGTGGCGAGTATCTTGGCGTCTACAGACGCCCCCAACTTTGAAGGATATTCTGACAAAATTATCTACATAAATATAAATAAAGAATAAAATAAATTGATAAAGATTTTTGTGAGCTGTGAAAATTGTGTGTTTTAATTACTTGCCTTAGCAATCAGTGAGAGATGGAAAGAGAGAGAGAGAGGGGAAAGAGAGAGAGAGAGAGAGAGAGAGAGAGAGAGAGAGGAGAGAGAGAGAGAGAGAGAAAGAGAGAGAAAGAGAGGAGTCGGAAAGAGATGAGAGATTGAAAAAGATGAATTTTAATACTTTGAAAATCTTTTTGAAACGTAATATCTTTTAAAGTTTTAGCAAATTTGAATTTTATTAAAAGTTTTTTTTGTAATTAACACTAAAACGTTGCTTGTAAATTGAAAGCATCGAAGGATGAATAAAAGCGATACAAAAAAATAATATAAAACTTAATATGAAATTTAATTTAATATTTAATTTAAATGAAAAATTAAAAATGAAAAATTTATCTGTCATTAAGTACTTGTAGCATTCGAAGGAAATATGTATTCAATTTGAAAAAGAAACATGAATTAATATATAAAATATGAAATAAGAAATTGATAATTAATAATATGAGACTACATATAATAAAGCACATACAATATAAAAATGTGAAAAAAAAATTGGAAAACAAAACGTTTTTTCATAAAATTTGGAAATAAATATTTTTACTTTTTTGAAGTTGCAGAGAGAAGAACGAATTGGATAGAGAGAATTGAGAGTGGTAAAGCAGTTTTGAATTCTCTTTTAATTTCCCTCTCTCAGCCTTGCCTGTCTTTATATATAAGTATTTTCGATCTACTCTCTCTCTCTCTCTCTCTCTCTCTCGATCTACTCCCACTCTGTCACTCTTTATGCTTATTTTCCTCAGTAGTCTGCTCTGAGTCTCATAACTCTTGCTGATCTCTGGCTGTCTCTTCCTGTCTCTCTTTCTCTCTCTCTCATTCACTCTCTCACTCTCTCCCTCGTTGACTTTGTCTAGCTGCTTGGGCGTGTTTCTGTTTCTATTACTGTTTCTGTTACTGTTTCCGATTTCAGTTTCGCGTCGTTCGTCACAGCGAGCACAACAGAGATGGGGGGCAACATCGAAGAGCCGCAGGTGATTGCGATCAGCATCTCAGGTGGCAAGCCACAGGTGGGTCACCTGCAGCCACAGTCGACCATGGTCAATTGTCCCGCCTGCGAGCGGTTCGAGTGGAGTGTGGTGCAATTGGAAGCGGTCACGTGTCTGCAACGATTGCTCAGCCTAACAAAATTATGGTACAATTCTAGTATTTGATAATTTATTGCTTCAGAATTTGTTGCTAATCCTCAACTGACATTGCAGCAAGAAGTGGCAGGGACGTGTGGACATTAATCATTATTGTGGACATTGTGGCTGCTACATTGGACGTCATGTGCCCATTAATTGCTACGAGCGTTGTTTGTCCAGGTCGGCAAAGAAACAGGCAGCTGTGGACGAAATGAGACTGAAGACCAAGCCCAAGGATTGCGCTGTGCGTGCCCAGAAGTCCAGAGAACGCGTTCTGGCCCAACGAGCGGAGAAGCGAGAGAAAGAGGAACAGCAAAGAGCGCAGCAAAGTGAGACGGTCGGGCTGACGACAGTGGAAACGAAGCAGCAGTGAAAAGGGGAAGCACATGAGTAACGACAAGTGGTTGCTGTCTTGGCTATGAAAGCGAGAGCTTTCAGCGAGAGCTTTCATCGGGTCACAGTTTAAGTATATACACTGATGGAAAAAATTATAGAAACGAGAGTCATTTTGACATTTCAAACCAAATATCTAATAATATTAAAAATACAAAAAACTAATCAAAGTTTTTATTATATCTATCATAATTAATTCATATTACAAACTTTGCTGGATGTTTGTTTTTTTAAGACTATAAGAAAATGCTTTTAACTATAGAACATTTGTCAAATATGTTTGTAGAAAATTGAATTTTAATATTAAAAAACTAAAATAAAATAATTCAGTATTTTTATTTTCACATAAATTTTAGTGAGTTTTACAGGCAGAATTTCTTTTTATTTAAAAAAATGTTTGGCCTTTGACTTTGGAAAATTTTATAGTTTAAAAATATTTTAAAGTTATGAAATAGTTTACAAAACACCATTTGGACCTCAATTCTATTGTTTTGCGCTAATCCGAAGTTTTTCTTTTGAAAACTGCAAAATTTGCACTTTTTGTATGAAAAGTAGGAAAAAGGGGTTAAAATAGTCATTTTGTGCAGTTTTCAAAAAATTATAAAAAATACTAGCAAAAAGATTTTTGAAAAATTGTTTTTGCAGTCACTATTAGAATTGTTTGAAAAATTTTTTTGCATCAAAAATTTTTTTTAAAAAAATCGAGGAAAAAAGTTTTAAAATTCACGTTTCTTAAAATTCAAAATTTTCAATGGGTACTTAATGGGTTAAGGAAAGTTTTGTATCATTCAAACGGAATTGAAATGACCTTTCCATTGATGCCAAAATTTACATGAAGTAGGATCAAATTATGAGTATATATAACTTTAAATGTTGCCAAAATAAATATGCCGACTAGTGTATTTCTGAAAATTAAAAGCGGTTCTTTTTATTTGTAAGTGTATTCTAAACAAGTATTTAAATGATTTATTTGCACTGACAGAAAATAGGGAGCAGCTGTACATTTCTCACTATTTTAATGCGGCACAAATTCACGATTGGGTCGAATGCAGTTGTTCTCACGATCGTAGATGCCGAGGAAACTCTTGCAGTTGGCGCAGTGCAAATACTCACGATTGTCGGCCGAGTTGAGACAGGGCAAAAAGCAGAATGGCCAACAGTTGGCGACACAGGCGGCCGAGCAGCCGGTGCTCGAATAGAACTCGGAGCTGCTCCTGAGTAGAGGACGACGATTGCAGCCACAGCTGGGACAATAAATGCAGCCATCGGTGGGCATCCAACGCTCAATGGAGCTGCGATAATATTGTCGCTTATTGATGTCCTTGGAGTCGTGTATCTTCGGCTCCTGCCAGGACTCTTGCAGTCGGGGACTTGGACTTTTGGACGGCTGACTGCCGCTTGGATGTTTGCGCTTAGCGAGATCTAAGGAATGGGTGAAATTTTAAAAGGATAAGTCCTTTATATGGCATGTTCTCCAATTTCCAACTCACATCGCTCGGCTTCATCGGCCATTTCAGCTTCCGACATGCCCGTCATCTTGCTAATCTCTGAGAGACGCTCCTCACTGATTCCATGCTCCGCTGCCAGTTTGTGCAAATTTTTCACCTTATCGTCGCTGGCATTCGCTATGATCTCCGGATGATGATTCTGCACGTGTCTCACCAAACAACCAGTGTCATAACGCGAACACTTGATCGTCTTCAGACACTTTAAACAACGCAGATACTGCACTTCATCCGCTTCTTTAGACATCATCAAATAAATATAAATCTAACAAAGATATTTCAGTAGATTTTCTTCTTTTTATATAAACGCACAATTTATGGTCTGTGTTGTATTAATATTATTGTAGTGCCTTGTGTTTAAAGAGCCTAAAATGGATGAAGCTCTGTCAATCAGACAGAAAATGCTCGACAAACTAGGCAGAAATGAGATAGAACTAACATATAAATCAAAATGATCAAAATGATATTCCGCTTACTCGCATATTCTCTTTCTTATTAGTTGTTCTTGTTGTTGTTCACTTAACAATGTTTACTGCTTGAGTGTCTCAACATTTTGCCAACTGAAATACCAGGCGAACAGAACCAGCAGCAGCTTGATAATGAAATTTAACATTTTAATTTATTTCAGCATATAAGTATGCAACGATTAATTTTAAGTGTAATTGCACACACAAATAATTGGGATGCTTTTAATTGGTATGCCTAAAAGTATGTGGGGTTAATTCGAAGAAGTTGCAATATGCACTTGCTGTCGATTCTGTTTGCCTGGTATTTTAGTTGGCAGAATTTAAAGAAGGTAAAGCAAAGCAATCGGACATGAAATTAATTTGTATACGTGCTCATATTTGTAGTGCTTGAATATTTTCGCTGTTAAAGTTGTTAGAGCTCCCCCAGCCTTTAGACTTGTTAAATATTTAATGCCTCTCTTGACTCTAATTTGTTGATTTATAAAAATGTTTCCTTTAAGCGGAGACGGAAGCGATTCATTCGGAGTCATGCAAGTCAGCCTGTCTATGTATTTGAATATGTTAAAAAGATACTCGCACTCTCTCTCTTTCTCTCTCTCTCTCTCTCTCTCTCTCTCTCTCTCTGTCTCTCTGTCTAAGATATGTGCTTGTGTGTATTCATAATGCTGTGGAAGCGTCTAAATTTTATTGTCTGTCATGTCCCCAAGCAGCTTCATTCACGTGTCCTGGCAACAAAATAAAATAAAGCCTGCCCCGCAATCCACATATGTATCCACATATGTTCTATGCATATTGGACCGGGGATTGGTAACAGGAAAACGGAAATGCCAAGTTACCCAAGTTGTGAGAACATTTTCTTTATATTTCTACATCATTCGCTTCTTTTTTTTGCCTCTCGTCAAAATTGATTTTTTACTGCATTTTTAGACAGTATGAGGCTGTGTGTCAGTTTTGGGTTTTGTGTGGCTTTCCCTTTTACTTTGAGTTTGGCACGATTCGCATCGTTTGTTATTTGCGAACGTTACTCATACGCAGTGTGGTACGCTTGAAAAACGGAAAAAATTTAAAAAGCTGAGTAAAAAAGCCAAGGCGTTTGCAATTTCTTTATGAACTTCTCGTAATTGCCGCCTTTGTCTGTGTTTTGTCATTAGACTTGCTCTTACACTGCTGCCCAAATAAATAGGTTCCAATTTTGAGTTTCGGTTTTTTTCACAATTTATTTATAGATCTGCTTAGACATAGACAATTCTCGTACATTTATCAGGCTAATATAAAAATACAGTTTTCAACTTGTGTGTGTTTTTTGTTTATTCTTCAAATTTGGCTTTGGAAGCTTTTTGCTCTTAACACTGAAAATTACAAATACAATTCGCTGACTCGATAAAATGTTAACATTGTTTTTCCCCCTTCCCATACTCTCATACACACATACACAAATATATAAATATTTATATATTTATTGTTAAAAATAAAACTAAATGTTAAAAAAAGGAACCCACTTTTCTGCTATTTCCTGCACGAGATGCATTCATGTATGACAAATAGGAAATGCGTTTTTTCTTTCATTTTCCTCTTTTCCTATTTCAGCAAATGTCATTTGGTGGTTTATTATTTATTTTGTTGTTGCTCTAGGTGCATTATTTATATCATTAAGTTGTAGTTGGACCTTAGCTCTGTGCTGTAAGTTCGTCATATCTTTTTATAGTTTATAGAAAAATAAAATGTGTTTTTTCTTTTATTTTTAGCTTATAAAATTGGACTATGACCGAGCTGTTTTTTCCATTCACAATGTTTTACACTCAGCTTTATGTACAACGTTCATTTTTAATTTGCCCGAATTTTTTAAACTACTTTTACACACACTTTGAGGCACATTCAGTTTTGAATCGTTTTACAAATTTTATAAAGTTGCGCTACATAAAATCAAAATAAAGTCGAACAAACATTTTTATTTGCTGCCTTAAACTAATTGTAAAAATTAGAAATTGATTTACACGCGCGTCTAACTGGCGCCCAAGTGACAGTAGCCCCTCCCCCTCCCTGCACTTAACTTCCCGCTGTATACCCTGGAAATTTATTTTGTTTTAAACTTCCATCAAGTTGTGTGCATTTATCACTAGTTTTTTTTTCCTTTTTTTTGTGTTAGCAACAATATGTTTGGAATGTCGCCATGTGCTCTGTCTCCCTCACTCTCTGTCTCTGGGCACCTTCTACCCGTCTCTTTCCCCTCCCCGCTTAAAGTGTATGCTGTTTGGCGGCCTCGCCGCATTTGGCAGCCGCTTCGAGACGCGCACGTGGGCGCCTTTTGGTCTGCAGGGAATAGAGGCGACCGCTGCGTGCACGCATCTGAGGCTCCTCCCTCTCACCCATCAGCATCCTGCCCCCCGCGCCGCCTTGACCTGCTCCTCCACTGAAAATACAAAAATAAAGTAGAAGTCGGAGTGTTAAGCTGTAGTGCCAATTAAATTTAGAACATGTATTCTCTATAGATACACTCGGAAAGGAACAAAACAAACAATTTAAA
The DNA here is from genome assembly GCA_037043405.1 of Drosophila subquinaria. NCBI lineage: Eukaryota > Metazoa > Arthropoda > Insecta > Diptera > Drosophilidae > Drosophila > Drosophila subquinaria. Next base: position 115,384 of record JBAMBL010001607.1, read on the forward strand.
AAAATTTGCTTGAGTGCGGAATTTCCAAAACTGAGAACAAAAATTATTTTTTTATATAAAAATAAGTGTATAAAATAACAATTAATATTATATATGGTGCAATTAATAACTGCGCGCTCAGAAGTATGCAACGAAATTACAAACTTTATTTTATGTAGAAGCACAAAAGTATGCAATTATTTTTAAAAACAAATATATCGACTTTTCTTTGGGTTACTAATTACTGAGAACAAAAATCTTATTTTAAGTTATCTTTTTGCAATCCCGGATATCTTAAAACAAGATTTTCGTGCTATACTTTGAATACAGTTGGGAATTATTTTGAGTCTGAAAAAGATTGAATTATACTAGCTTACAAATATCTTTAACTTATTCCAAAATTTACAAAGCATTCTTAAACTTAAGTTTGTTGCAAATATTTGTCTGAGTGTACTCACTTGAGCTCCAGCTTGGCCAGACGCTGCTTGATTTTGGCCTGGCTAGCCGTGTACTCGGCCAAGAGACGCGCCAGTCGCATGTTCAGATTCTCCACCGACAGTTCCAGCTTCTCAATGCCGCCCTCGATGCTGTCGTGCACGCGCTGAGAGTCTGCGAAATGGAAGTTGGAAATGGAAAGTACAAGAAATTGAGGCGGATGTGCCGTTAGTGATGCCGGAAGTGACCTGAATTAAGATGGATGTACACTGAGCGAAAAATATGTCCCTATCAAATGACCTAGCATTAGGTTAAAGCGTTAATTAAGCTTTTAGTTGACATAACTACACTGATAAAAAAAACATTTGTGGTCCTTGAGTTTGCATCTTATGACAAAAACCTAATTTGGAAACTTCTAGAGTCTTAATATATATATTATACTAAATAACTTTTCGACTTCAGAACTATCAATCTTAGTGAAAAATCAAGTTTCAAAGTTAGGAGTTGATGTAGAAAACTCTTGAGTTTCTCTCTCTGTATAGGAGCTGAGCTTACCCGCAAATATCTGCTCATCTAAGAGTCCGTCCTTGCGGAGCAGCTGGCAGCCGCGTTGTGTTAGCGTGGAGCGCGCCTCGGGGTAGTCGGAGAGGGTCTCCCACAGATCCCGCTTGGCCAGACAGAAGAGATCCGAGTAGCCGAGGGAGCGCACATTGGCAGTGCGTCGGTTGCCCGTGCGATTGCCGGCGATTTCCAGGACGGAGACCTCGCCGAAAACGGAGCCAGCTCCGAGGGTGGCCAGGACGGTGATGCCGTCGTCGCCCACGACGGACAACTTGCCCCGCTTCACGATGTACATCTCCTTGCCGACGTCGCCCTTGCGACAGATGTAGTCGCCGGGGCTGAACACCTGCAGCTTCAGCTTCAGCACCAGGGCCTCGAGCAGACCCGGCTCGGTGTCGTGGAAAATGCGCACCTGCTTCAGCGTATCCATGTGCACCTGAATGGCAATTTCCGCCTTCAGTTTGTCCGGCAACGCGGCCAGCACACGCTCCTCATCCAGGGCGCCACTCTGCGACCAGGTGTAGGCGAACCAGCGAATCACCCGGGCCTCCAGCTCGTGGCCCACCCGGCGGAAGGCCATGTACTGCTTGACGCCGTCCATGCGGTTCTGGAACTCCACGCGGGCCACATTCATGTTCGATATCATCGAGCCAATGTTACCTATAGAAAGGTAGGCAAAAAGCAGAAATCACATTTAACAGTTATGATTTTAATAAACATAAAAACTAGTCGATAAAAGTTAAGTTCTATTTTTATTTGGAAATTATAGCACAACTCTTAGTTTAAATACGTTTTATATTTATAAAAAAATGGTAAAAGTTGAATATAATAAAAATACTATGCATAATCTAATATAAAATATAATACAAATATTATGCAAGTATGTAAATATATTTCAGTTTTTAAAGCATTTATATCATCGTTTAAATTAGTATTTATTAAGAAAATTTAATAAAGTTTTAAATATTATTAATTCGAAATTCATAATTTAATATCAATATTTAGTTTGAAATCATAAAACCTATTTTAAAATATGTTTTTTTTTTCCTATTTTACTTAGATAAATAAGACCTATAAAAAAATTATATTTTATTTTTATTTATATTTTAATTTGTAAAGCGTACTTTAACTTTAATTTTAAATTTTTATTAAAAAAGTCTAAATAAAGATGATGAAATTTAATTTATAGTTAAATAATAATTAAATACATACACATTTTTTTTTAGAAATCATAAAGAACGTATTTAAAATGTATTTTTTTTTTAATTTTTACTCAGATACATTTATTCTAAGTTTGTATTAAAAATTCGGAATACAGGTGAAAATGGAATAAATATAAAAATAATAATAATGTATCATTCTTTTTTTTAGAAATCATTAAAAACATTTTTAAACAAACTTTTTGTTGCAATATTTATTTCGATAAATAAGATCAATTAATTTTTTTATTATTAAAAATGATCAAATGATTCTCTTTATCAGATTTATAATCATTACAGAGCAGGCAAAAAAAAGGGGTTAGCTAAGCAGAAATGGGCTAAACTTTGTTGGCGACTCGTTTTAATTTCGACAGGCATTTCCTGTTGCTGCTGCCACTCGTGAGTCGTAGATTTGTCAAGGGCCCATGCGGCGTATGCGTAACGTAACGTATGTCACAAAAGGCGACTAATGGCGGCACTTCCGGTGCACAGACGCGGACAGAGAGACAGACTGACAGAGGCGACTGACGAACTCTGCATTCATCATGGTAAGTAAATTTGTTTGCCCAGATGTCAGAGCAGCTTCTTTCACTTCCCACCCCCTCTCGCATTTCCCCCTCATCCCTGCTTGTCACCCACACGGTAATGGCAGCGATAAGAAGAACGACAAAAATGATAAAAAGGCACGTTTGCCAAAAAGCGAAGCGAATGTGAAGGCGTCGACAGCAACAAATCAACCCCACATACCAAAACAACTACAAATGACAACAAAACAACAGCAGAGACAACAAGTAAATGCGCTTCAATAGAGTATGCTCGACTTTTAGATACCTTAAATATATTTAAGGAGAAAACAAAAATAAATTAATGAAGTAAAATAAAATAGAATATAGAATTTAAGTATTTTTAAGTGAGAAACACTGCATTAAAAAATAAGTATTTAAATTTAAAGGTAAAGGGAAATAGATTTAAATTTTGAAATGCAATATATATATTTCGTATAATAGACAATATCTTTAAAATAGATTGTTGGGATATATTTAAAAGCGAAAATAACTTTCCAAAATACAAAATTAATATTTTTATTAATTAAGCCTTGACTTAATTAAAAATTAAATAGAATGTAAAATTTAATTAAAATTTTTAAAAATAAAGAGTGAAGCTGAATTCTCAAAGAAACCATTAAAATTTGATGTTGTTCTTGTTTTACAATAATATTTAAGAGGGAAAACTACTTTCAATAATACAAAATAGATATTTTTTTATTAATTTATAAGCCGAGACTGTATTAAAAATTAAATAAAATGTAAAATTAAATTAAATTAAAATTCTGTAAATTAAAGATTAAAGCTGAATTCTCAAGGCTAAACAATTAAAACCGATTGCTGTTCTTTATTAACAATAATAATTAAGAGGGGAAGTGACTCTCAAAAATATAAAATAAATTTAATATATAAACTAAGGAGTATAGATAAAATTATAAATTAAATATAAGAAATATTTAAAATTATGCAGAATAAAAAGTGAGGCAGGCTCGAGCTCAGAATTGTTAAATATATTTCATTTAAATTTGTTGCTGTACTTGATTTGCAATAATATTTAAAAGGGGAATTATTCTTCAAAAATAAAAAATAAATTTTTAATTTATTTATTAATTTATGAGTCTAGATTTCAATTTTAATGACTAACAATTTTACTATCTTAGATATGTCTAGAATATGTCCAAATCAACACGAGTTTAAATATTGATGTAGAATATATCGTATTCTATCTGTCACATGCAGTTGCATCCAATCAAAATACCCTTTAATATTTGCAGGGTAGACAAAATAAAGAGAAATAAGAAAACAAAACAAAGTAGAGCGTAATGAATAATGTGGGTCGACATGGAGAACATGTATATGTACGTGTCGATGGACTCGGGTCGGAAAAATAGACAGAGATGGGAGATGGAAGACGGAAGATGGGAGAGGGTATAGAGTAGGGGAGTGTCGAGGGAAGGGGGAGGACAGTACGTGGCCGTTTTGGTCCCTGACGTAAATTAATACCCATTGATGTCACAGATGTCACTCTGCAACCAATTAAACGATCAGACGAAATATTTGCGTAAACAATGCGAACCCAAAAAGCAAACAAACAAAAAAAAAAATGAAATGAAAAGGATAGAAATAAATTGCAGATGGTTGGGAACTGGAGACTCACCCACGATGGTGGCAAAGATGAGAACGCCGGCGAGAAAGTCGGCGACCACAAACAGATATTCCACATCATTCTCGGGCGTCGGAGTCTCGCCAATTGTCGTCAGCGTCAGCGTGGACCAGTAGAAACTGTAGATGTATTGACGCTGCAACGTATTGTTGCGAGTGCCGTTCAAGTTGTAGACCCACGAGTCGGAGCTGAAGCCAATCTCGTAGCTGATGGCAAAGTACATGCAGGCATTCCAATGGATCAGCACCAGAATGGCGAGCACCACTTTGCAGATGCGAAAGGCATTCGGATATCCAGTCGCCGTCTCCGTGCGATCGAACCATTCCATGAGACGCGGCAGACGCAACAGGCGATTCAGACGCACAATCACCGGACACGGCAGATACAAACTCGAGCAGGTCTCCGGGGGCCACCAGATGTAGGCGAGATCCGTGGGCAGCATCGAGAGCACGTCCAGGTACCAGCCCTTGTTGTGGAAGTAATGACGACGCAGCCGAAACGCATCGCGCACCAGGAGACCCTGGTCCAAGAAGCCTGCAAAGAAAACAAGGGCAAACAAAAGGTTATAAAAATTACACAGAGAAAAATTAAGGAGTAATCTCAGTATTTGGGTTTTTAATTGCAAATAAATTTATTTATTTAAATTATTAATTTAATTATTTAATTAATGTTGGCGTTAAATACAGAAATTTAAGTTTGGTTTTAATATTTTTTTCAGTTCCTCAGAAGAACAGATTTTTGATTTATGTTTATTTAAATATTAATGTAAAATCATATTTAATTTAACTACCAAAAAAATTATTTAAGAAAAAAACAAAATATTAATATTAAAAATTAAAAACAAATCAATTTTTTTACGGTTAATTTTAAATATTTATTTTTATTAGTTTTCTGTTTTAAATTGAATAAAAATGTTATTTAGTTTAAATATTTTGTGAGATTGGAGATTCTAAATTAAAAAGTATATATATTTAACTTCATTGATTTTACCGAATATTTAGATAAACCTTGAAAAATCTTTCAATTTGTCAGGTTGTTTTTTTTAATTAAGTAAAAGTTGTATTTAGTTTAAAAATTAAAAGAGATTGAGAATTTTAAAATTAAATACTAATATTATTTTTTTTAATTGATTAACATGAAGTTATTTAAAATTACTAGTTGCACAAGCATTAAGTTAAGAAACTCCCTTTTTTCTAGCAGTGTACAATTAGTTGCGCCTTTAGTTATTGTTATTCCGGTGCATGCCACATTCCAGTTGCCACAATGCCACATGCCACATGCAGCGAGACATTTCACAGTTCGCGACGCCTTTTGTTTTACTTGACTTTACTTTACTTTTCTGTATTAAAAGGGCATCAGAATGCACAGCTAAAACTTTGATACCCTTCGCTTTCCCCTCCCCCCGTCCATCAAACTACCAAACTGTATAATCCCCATTAAGTCGAGTTTACTATATAACAAAACTGCGTAGGATTTTGTGTAGGAAATTGTTTTTCCTTTAGCTGCCAAGCCTTAAATAGTTAATAACTTTGAGTGTCTTCAGAATTCTGTTACTATTATAGAATTATGTTTTGTTTTATTATTATGCGTTGAGTAAAATTCGTTGAAAATCTGTTTAATTTTTATATGACGAATCAGAAATAAATAATATTACAGATAAGAATATTCTAGAATGTATTCTTGACAATAAATAAGAAAAAACAACTCATATAAGAACTATTATTTCAAAATAAATGAAAATACAATGTGTTTTTTATTTTTCACAAGCTAGCTCTATTTTCTTGCCCTCTGCTGTCTTGGTCAACATGCTCGCAAAAGGATTGATTGCCTTAGTTATGAGTTGAGACTTTTGCTATCAATATTATATCTTCTTTTGTTATTCATTAAGTTTAAATTAACTATCAATATTGCTTTAGATTTAAACCCTTTATTTTATTGCTTATAAAGGAGAGTATTAAAAACTTTTATTACCAATTAAATATGCTGTCAGCGAGGGAATAAATAATAAATCAAAATTAATTTATTTTTTCCGCTCTCTTTTTAAATTGCATTGAGTTAGATATATTTTTATTTCTTATAAAATGTTTATTTTTATGACCTTTCTAATTTTTATTTTTTAATTCCTTATACTTAGTATTAGTATTTTATTAAAATATTTGATTAAGTAATTTCCGTTTGAAAAGTTATTTATTTTTAAATTTATTGCTCTACTTTTTAGTGCTTTCTGGGTCAACTTTATGGCCAAGCGGATATGCTGTTAACGAGCGTATATTTAAAAGCGTTTGTGCTTTCCTTTTCCTTCTCAAATGTCAAGGCTGGCTTATCCCTGCATTTGGCAACTCACACAACCACACACACACACACACACACATGTCTTAGTGGCATGCTTGTTATATATATGTGTAGAGCAAATAGCTTTGCCATTGTCTGTGGCAGCTTAGTTAGGCCAAAAGTCTCCGAATCTCATTTGCATAAGCAACCTTCTTGCTTACTCTCTCTCTCTCTCTCTCACTCTCTCTCTCACACACCTGTACAGTTGTCAGTGTGTTGCAACTTACCCTCGTGCATGTGCACCAGCGTATCCAGCAGATAAATGAAATCACATAGATAATCCAGGGTATACCAAACAGCGGGTGCATTCTTGTTAATCTCCCAGAAAACGGAGCGACCCACCACGAAGATGATGTTGTAGAGCACCGCCAGCGACACCACAGCCAGCCACTGTCATAAAAAATAAGAAAAATATATATTAGCCAAGGCAATTCCTCTTCACATACACAAAAAAAAAAAAACAATTATGTTAGAAATTCACATTTGCTTAAAAATTGCCATGATTTATGGGAAAAATTTGTAAAAATGTTAGAAGCTTAATTTTTAGAAATATAGTTTTTGATATTGGAAAAAAATTCGATTTGTCTTAAAAATATTTGGGTGATTTTGTCATGCAGTCTTTTCTATATACTAAAATAAAATTAAGCCAATGTAGTTGAGCTTTTATCTAAAATAAATGGAAAACCTGATGATTTTTCTGGTTTTATAAAACAGCTCGTAAAACATGGAAGAATTATAAAAGTAATGCCTTGTAAATATAATATTGAATTCTAATTTGTATAAAAAATCATTACATAATCATGTATCATTGTATAATGTGTGACAAACTTTCTAGATTTGGTTTAAAATGCTTTTCTATTCTCATGAATTATTGAAGTATAAATTAAAAAATTATTTTTTGTTTAGAAAGATTTGACTGCTTTACATTTATTTCATTTCATTAAAATTGACATATCAGACAAAGTCGAATTTTTTAATTTTCAATTCCAAACTAGGAGTCTTCATTTCTTTTTCTCAGTGTACTTACCCTGTAATGTGATTGCAGTGTGGGGTCGACGGAGAGTCGATTGCACAGGACGCTCGTGCCACGTATTTCACTCGATAAAGCAGCATCATCCGTGCCCGGAGATTTGCCAATCTTGTCCGTGTTCGTCGTGTTGGAGAACTTCTCGAGGAACCAATCGGGTGGCTTGGCCCGGTTCCGTTTCGTCAGCCGTTGACGCAGCGCCTGCAGAGTGCGACTCAATGCCGAAGGTTTGCTCCGTTTGCTGGGCTCCTGCAAGGATACAGGGAAAAGACAAAAGTCGCATCAAGTTGGAGTAAACTCCATTTCAGAAATGTGCACACAACTGTGGCACACACTCTAATTGAATCGTTTTAATGGTGCGTCTCCTACTATCTTCATACACTGCTCAAAAGGGAAGGGGTAAGGTCAGGGTCAGGGGATAACCGCATTAAAACTTGGTCAGCATTCTGCGAGTTTTCCGATTAAGTTTGTTACGAGTATCCAAGTCTGCAGCTGCAACGGGGCGAGGCGAGAGTGCCGAGTTGTAAGCGAAACTAGATGCACATGACGCAGCTATTCTTAAATGGCACAGTGGTTCACACTGTATTTGTCTAAATTGGTAAAAAATTTTATCAATAAATACTCGGAGAAATTAAATAAGAAATTAAATTAAATGAAAATTCTTATATTTAAACTCTTTTTGATTCATAAAAATTCATCTTAAAATTATAAATAAAACCTATTAAACTGTAGATCGAAAAAAGCAAAAAATGTTTATACATAAAAACAGGTTTCTTGCGGTTGAACTCATAATTTTAATTTATTTATAATCGCATTAAGCAAATTTGAACAACTGTTAATGAGCTGGGCAACAACCGGGGTTTATTTAAACTCATATAGAAATTAATATAATAGAAAATCATTTAATTTCTTTATTCAAGAAAAGCAGAAATAAATTTAAAAAACATAAAATTGGTCGGCAGAACTGTGGAAATTCGTTTGTAAAGTAGTTAAAAAATACTTTGAATTTATCTAAATATACTGATTAACATTTTTACTGCATAATTTGACATGTTGTGCTTTTTTTATTGTATTTAATTAAATAATTTTTCCGGTTTATTTATGTTTGACATGTGCTGTATTTTTTATTGCATTGACATAAATTATTTTTTCGATATATACATTTTTTATAATCATATTTTATTTGATTTAAATTTAATATGAAAAGTTGACTTAAGGTCATCGCTGGTCAGAGAGCCAAATAAAAGAAACGGAGTCGTTCTTAGATTTAGTTTATATTTTTGAATACACTAATTTGACAAAGAATTGAATTTTTCTTAGTGTGTTTAATTTGCTCAAAAATAAATAAATAAATAAAAAATAATAAATAATAATAAATCATAAATTTGTACAATATTTGCATTATTTTTGCACGCGTCACACTGTGCACTGTAAGGTTAAAGAGGACAGTGTGGCAAGTAAGTTTCTGTGGAAATTCCCTAAGATTCAATTCACAGCAAAACATAGATACATATACAAACACGTGTATATACATGTATCTGTAAGTTTATGGTTAACACACGCACACACACAAGCACACACACACGCACACACACGCACACACACCATCACACACTGACACACAGACACACACACACACTCTTCACACACACGTGATGCTTTTGCCAGCGCTCTCAGTCTGCACATCCTGAGATTAGGGGCGTGTGCTTGACAGTCTAATAAACGCGTATCAGTCGCTGCCAGCGGTTAATCCATTAAGCCATATCGCCATACAGTTCATCTATGTATGTGTGTGTGTGTATGTGTGTGACAGTTGTTCAGTTGTTATGAACTTGGCTCAATATATGACGCATTGTTGTTGTGGCCCTTTTGGGAATACTACATTTAATGCTAATGTTAATGCAATGCAATATTTTCCTGCTGCGCCCAAGTGAAGGTCACACACACATGTGTATATATGTATGTATTTGGTTGTCATTTTATTTATGATATTTATTTATGTGCTTTACCGTATCATTCTGTTGTTGTTGTTGTCCCGCTATGGCTGCTATATCCAAAGATTGCACCATGGCTTTGACTTTGAAATGTCGCATGCAAAACAAGCAACGTTATACTCCGTCTCACTCTCACTCTCTCGCTGTCTCTCTCACTCTACTTTAATTGCACCTACAAAAGTAATGATAATGTTGTTGTTGTTGTTGTTAATGTCCGTTAACCGTTAGCTTTTAGCAGCTGCGCATGCGCGTCGACGTCGAGTTGCCCGTTAACACTGAAAATGCGTTGCGCGCTTTTGCAATTGCCATTGAAGGTGTCGCCGGCAGCGACGCCAGCAGCGACGCCAGCAGCAGCGACTGCGACGCAACGCAACGCGTCGTCAGCATCGACGTCGATGTCACGAAACTGGACACAGTGGCAGCAGTGTTGACATTTTGAGCTTATTTATAGCTAAACTTGGCGAATTTTGTAACTATTATGATATTTTGGAATTGTAAAAATATAACTTGAATTTTAATAAATGCTATTAGCTAGAAATTCAGTTTTAAAAAATGAACTTACTTATTTTTGAGATAGTCAGATAACTTTAATTTAAAATGCATTTATTTATTCGGACGAATCTATATGAAGTAAAAAGTGTAGTTGCAACTACAGATTGTTTAACTTTCTAATACGCTTTCTTTAAATTAATTCTAAATCCGTAAAAAATATGTTATTAAGGATGTCGTTGATAGCATTATTGTTTAAATTTATTTATTAACCTCTAATATAATTTAAAACTGAACTTAGGGCCGTTTTTTTCAATGTACATTTAAATTTGATCATAAATATAATTTTAAATTTAAAACTTATTTCAATACATTTTACGTCAAATTATAGCATAAATATTTTCAATAGTTATCAAACGCCTTATTTAAAAATTGAAAAAAAAAACGGGCCTTTATTAAAAAAATATTCTACCAATTTTTAAGCACCTTCAATATTATTTTAGCTATTTTAAAATACTGTTTTTTTGGATCAGATTAGCTATTTTAGCCCTTGAATATCTGGCAACACTGCACGACCGGCATACACAATAACTAAATGTTGCTGCTGTTGTTGTCGTTGTTGTTTTTACTGCTGCTGCTGCTGTTGTCAATTCAAAATGTTGTTGTTGCTGTTGTTGTTGTCGTATTTTGCAATTTTCTTAATTTGCATGTTGTCGTCGTCGCTTAATTAATTAACCTGCAAAGTCTCAAGTGACTTTGGTCCTTCATTGTCGTCAGCAACAAAAGGACAAAAGGCATTCTGCTGTTGTTGTTGTTACTGTTGTTATTGTTGTTGTTGTTGTTGTTGTTATTGCTGTTGTTGTTGTTGTGGGTGTGGAGTGAATTCTCTGGTCATTGATGGCAATTTGACAAGATTGATGACACTTTCCGCTGAACTCTGTTGCGTTCTGTAAACGCTTTTTAATTGATCTTTCGGCCATCGTTTAATTAAGCTGAAAGCTGTCTCAGGAGACAGTTAACTATTGTTGTCTGTGATCGAGCGATAGCTCGCTGTTATCGATAACTAAACACACGTGCGATATGTTGCATTTGAATTAATTGCATTTGGCAGCAAGGAAACACGCAAACAATTGCAATTGTTGTTGTTGTTGATGGATGACCAGCAATGTTAATAAACATGTTGATCAAATGATAATGATTTTATTGATAGTGATAATGATGATGATGATTTTCATGTTGATGATGAGCTCATCGTTGGCAGTAGCTTGGCAGCAACGGCTTACAATTTTGCAAGGTTGCAGCCGAAAAATAAAAGCTTGTAAGTAATCGATAGTTGCGTCGCCGACTATAAAATACCCGCTCCTTAGTTTATCTATAAATTCTAAACTCTTTTTTTAATGTACTGCATATGAAAATATCTTTTGAAGAAATTTTAACTGGATTATGAAAAAACGAACCTAAGGTATTCAAATTATCGCATATATCTACTCAGATCACAACTTAAAACAGCCATAACTAGCATCAAATATATACGATTCCAATGTGACTGGGTAACATGTTTGATAATGATAACAGAACATATTCAAAACTGAAAATAATATTCTATCTTTGGATATGCTGAAGTTATTCGTAAATTGCGTTTGCGAAACAATATTTGACGCACAGTTTACAGGGTACAGGGATTTCTTTACTTATTTATATTAACTACTATTATTACCTATCATCCTACTAAATCGTAACAAGATCGGACAAATATAAAGGTAGTAATGGCTGATTTAAGTTTTAAGCAATGTAAGTGCCTAAAAGCATGCAATAAATTTTTTTTAAATTTATTTAAATAAGTAACGGGTATCCTAAAGTCGGGAGCTCGACTATAGCCTTTCCCGCTTGTTTTATGTTATTAAAACAATTACTTGACTAACTGTTTGTCATGAGCACAATATACCCTAATACTCTTAAAGTAACGGGTATGATAAACTGATTTGGATTCGCAGCTCTTGTACTTGAAAATGAAATCGAAAACTTCCCTCCCTCTACATTACTCGAATTCCCTCTCTCTCTCTCTGTCTCTCTCCTCTCTCTCTCTCTCTCTCTCTCTCTCTGATTTAGTATTATCACTGCCTCTGACATTTGCCCAGTTGCCTGATTGGCATTCAGTGCGTTTAGCGGCATGAGGTGTACAATAAATTTCCATAATTGCCCGGCGTCCGTTAGGTGTTGACACAGGTGGCCAATTGGCGGAAGAGAGGGCAGAAAGGGAATGAGTAAAGGGGGAAAGGGAGGGCGAATTGGTCAGCATATTATGTTAAAGCAAATCAAGCGCCGCTTTTGATGGTTTATTGCATGCGTGTGCTTTATGCTCAAATAAAATTACTTTAAGTGACTCTAAAGTCTTTGAGGTCTTATTAGAAATGACCAATGGGTCAGAAATTGAAATGCCTGGCAAGCTGTGAGCCCGAAAAAAAGAAAATAAAATATGAGAAGGCCAACAAGGCACGTGGCACTGAGTGATGGGGAAACGATGAAGCGGGAAATGGGGTGGGAAAACTTTAACTTTGAATGGAAATTGACTTTAGTCGAAATGCCCAAATATAATAGAAACTGTGTGTGTGAGTGTGTGAGCATCTCTGTATCTGTTGTTTCCGTTTTTGACATGAACAAACCCAAAATATTGAATGTCGGCAAAGATTTACTATTGGTTTTATAGCTAAAAGTGTGTAAAGTTACCCAACCTAATAAAGGTACATGAATGAATCATTTTTGTATTCAATATTAAGCAGATACTTGAAATGATTTGTCTGTGCTTGTAATTTCCGCTGAGCCTAGAAAGTTCCTAAGAAAATGAGCTTCAGTTTAAGATTTGCAGTTCTCATTTTAAGCTTAATTAATAAAAAGCAATTGTTAACTTTAGAGACAGTAAAATGTTTACAAAGCTTTCTGAAAGTAGGTTTCATTTTATTATTAAAGTAACAGTTTAGTTTTGAGGTTCATTGAAATAGCATCAATATCTCTTTTACGGCATAGTCTAATTTATATACAACAGCTTTGAAAGCACATTGAAAATTCAAATAACACTTACAGCTTTAAATAATCGAGATAGCATATTTTTTTTTGGAATTATTCTTTTATAACACACTTTACACACAATTCCAAGTACTTAGAAAGCACATTAAAGCTTTTATTTTGAAATTAAACTAATCAAAATTGATTTTAAATTTATGGTAGCTAACTAACTAATTTAAGTAAAAGTCTGCCAAATCTACAATTGCTTTAAAAGCACCTTAAAGCTTAAAAAGTAGTTTAAATTTACCTTTTTGTATTATGAATTTGATTAGCTAGAATAAATTAAAGTCTATCAAATTAACAATAGTTTTAAAAGCACCTTAAAGCTTTAAATGTAGCTAAAAATGCTTAATTTGTGTTATGTTTTGGATAATCTATTTTATATCAAAGTATGCCACATCTACAATAGCTTTAAAGCACCTTTAAGCTAAAAAAGTAGTTTAAATTTACCTTTTTGATATTATGTATTGGATTAACTAAATTAAATGAAAGTCTAGCAAATCTACTATAGCTTTGAAAGCATCTTTAAGCTTTATATGTAGTTGAAAATGCCTTATTAGCATTAATTTGATAAACTATTTTAAATCAAAGTCTACCAAATCTACAATAGCTTTAAAATTAACTTAAAATTACCTAATTAATATTATGTATTTAATTAATTAATTTAAATCAATGTCTGCCAAACTTAATATAGCTTTAAATTTGCCTTAAAGCTGAAATTCCTGAGCTACTGTTTGCTCGCTCTAACAAGTTGTCAGTCAGCATTATTAGACTTAAAGCTTAAATGCCGCAAGCAACATTAAACAGTTAAAGAGCTTTAACAGTGCTGTTGGCAACTTTGTTACCCTTGGCCAAAACCACACTCATTAGGAATAGAAATGGTGGCTTGGTGGTCTAATTAGCACTCGAAAACCACTCCGAGTACCCAACTCTCCAACTCTCCAACTCCCAACACTTTTCCGATATGATTCACAGCTGTTGTGCTGTGTGATAAGCACTTTTAGCCTTGTGTTTTGGCCATTTGTAGCACTTGCACTTTGGTCCAAACAAATTCGCAGCTAAATGTTATTCATTTGTTATTGATATCACAACGCTTTTATCTGCACAATTCGTTATTTGTGTTGATTGCGGTTTGTGATTTTGTTGATCCACTGAAAGTCGCGACGTGGGAATTATGCAAATGTGGCGCAGATTGGATGACGATGACCATAAACAACAAAACGCTTATCAATGACAACGAAAACAACAATGGATTAACAACAACAGGAACTGGCCAAAAGTCAGACATTTGTTTGCTTTAATACCTTGTCGAATATCAACCCAAAAACCAGAGCCCAAAAACTGAAAAACAAACTACTGTCCAGTGTCCAAATGTGAAATGTGAAATGGGAAATGTAAAATGGACCCTCATCAACTTGAAATCCAGCTCCTGACGTTCTTCTTTTTCCTTTGTCCTTGTTGTTATCTCCGGTGTTGGCTTAATCTTTAGGCCCAGTTAGCATTGTTTACAGCACGAATTAGACGAATTTTGATTCAGTTAAGCACAACGAGCTGCTTTTAAAGTTACTTTTTCAAACGAACTTCTTATTTATATATTTTCGTTTCTTTTATTTTTTGCTGCCGTAGGCGAACGCGTTTTTTGGCAACTGAAATTTGTAGAAAATTGACAAAGAGTCCTGAGTCCTGTCGCTGTCGATGAGTCCTTTATATGTATATTTTGTTTGCTCTTTCGAGTGTCCTGCTGGCAGCTCAAATTGCACAGAAAAACAATAAGCAAAACAGACAGCCGAATGGCAATATCGAAAGGCCAACAAATTGGTTAAAGGTATGGCTAGCAAATAGGGCTCATTAATCGGTTTAATGGCCAACAGAACTTGACCAACTTGACGATTGTTCGACTCTCTCTCTCTCGCACTCTCTAGCACTATTTCACTCACTCTCTCTATCTGGTGGAGTCTTCAAAACTTTAACTTATCCACAAGTCCTTGAATTCATGAACTATAAATATGTTATAAACAGAGAAAATAAAAAAAATACAGAAATATCTGTTTTTTAAATACAGAAATATCTGGATTTTTTTAATTACCAAACTAAATAAAAAAAATGTTTTAATAAACTAAAACTAAAAAAAAACTATTTATATTATAAATATATTTCTTTTTGAATTTCTAAACTAAATATGAAAAATATTCGACATTAAAATTTTTAACAATTATTTAAAAGACTAAAAAACTATAAAAATCCTCAATTTTAATTTCAATAAAAATTTTAAATTTTCCTTTAACTTATAAATTGTATTATTTATTCATTTAATTACTGAATATTTCAATAAGCTTAAAGATCTTTTCATTTAAAGTTGAATAAAAATCTACAATTACAAATGCAATTTATTGAATGAGAATTTTAAAATAAAATATGATAAATGTGGAAAATTAAATATTAGGTGAATTCTGCTTTGGTCAAATTAACTTTTAAATTTAAATATGTAAATTTTAGTAATAAATATTGTTTTATTTAATAAGAATAATATCTTTTAAGAAATTTGAATTTTTGTATGTATAATGTAACTTCGAAATTGATCACACACTTCTTTTTTATCAGTGTAGTTATGTTTTTTATCTAGACTTGCTGGGGAAGGTTCTATTGTTGCCAGCGGTTTGGCTCTGTTGCGGTTTTGATGGCCAACAAACAGACAGACAACACACCTCAAAAGCATTACAACAACCAAGCCAATATTTGGACGTCGTTATGCGGGCCAACAAATATAGGGGGGAGGGGAGGGGAATTGGGAACTGAGCGCTCTCCATTTGTATTTATTTCATTGCGTTTTCGTCTCTATCTCTCTCTTTCACTCTCTCTCTCCTTGTGTCGTTTATGAAATGGCATTGAAAATGTTTCAGTTTCTGTTTCTGTTTTCTGTGGTTGCTTTCTGCCCTCACTTTCACTTCACTTTTGGACTGACTCGATTCTCTGTGGCTCAATGCTCTTATCTATCAAATTGGTCGTCGGCCAAGTTACTCACAAGTCCCTCTAAATTCCCCCCCCCCCTCGCACCCTTGACAGGACCTGCTGGCGAGTGTCCTTCCTGCACTTACTTATTTATAGCTCGAGGGTCAAATTAAGTTCTAAACAGACTTTTTATATCTATACCTTACATTTATTTTTTTTTATTATCATTAGAGGTTGAAAAGGCCCAGAATAATGTAATTATTGAAAGTTGCCAGCAGTTATTTTTCATTTAAAAAAGAATCAATCTACTTAACATAAATATAATATATTATAAAGCTTGATGAAGTGAAATCGGTTTAGTGTAAATTAAAAAAAATACATTTATTTTTTTAATTTTGTTTTATTATTTTGACCGTTAGGAGGAACATTCAGACTAAATTTTGTGTGCTGCTAATTTAACATTATTTTAAAGCATTTTTTAATTTAATGCAAATTAATTAAAGATTAGTGTTGTATGTTGATAAATTAAGTATCTTCTACTTTTAATATTTTTATTTTATAAAATCATATATTATTTTTAAAGTAACCTTGTTGGACATTTTTTAATCATTTCAAACTTTAATTCCATTATGGGATTTATTAGATTAACTTAAAAACTTTTTTTTAAATTTAAAAATTTAAATAAAAAGTATCTGTTAATAGTAGAGTTAATTTGGCATTTAAATTGCGTTATGGAAAATTCTTAAGTTTAAACTTAAGTTGCATATTTAAAATATATATATTTTTATTTAATTTCAAAAATTAATTTATAAATTATATCCTGTATTTTTTAACTTTGTAAGGGTATAAAATGGGACTATACTGAGCTTTTTCTCCTGCATAGCTTAATTTTTTTTTTTTTGGAAGTAATTTGACACGTGCTAATAAAAATTGCTGCGGGCACAAAAATGGCAGTCGTTGGTTGGCTGGGCTCAAATGGAACACGGAGCAGGGAGCCGGGAAAGTTGGACGACGCGTCGGCTACGTGACAATAGAGGAAGTAATTAAAACGCGATTTACGGCAAGGTCAAGTTTATGAAGGTCCGCAGTTCATTTGCATCGAGCCATAAAGGCAACTGTGGAAAAGGGCGGAAATGAGCAACAAAATAAGGAGTGCGAAGTGTGTATTATATATATTTGTATATATATGTATATATATATATGTATGTATGCATGTATGTATGTATGTTTGTGAGCCCGCAGCATAAACTGTGCCATTGTTTCATTGTTGTTATTGTTGTCATTTTATATTGTCGATGGCGTCAATCAATTAGCGCAATTACTTAATTACAGCCCACATAATTGAATAGCTCTGGCGGCCACGCATTATGGCCAGGCCAAAACGAGAAATATTATAATTAAATCGAATCGAAATTAATGCAACAAATAAATAAAAATACATAGGCAAAAAGTGTTCACATATCTTGGGCTATTTATCTTTGTCCCATTTTGATGTACAGACTTGTGTATTAAATTACGCATACGCCGTGTGATTTATGTGCTTTGATTGGTAAAAAGGGTATCGATGGCTACACTGAAAGAAAAATCAGGTACGTTGGGCATTGAGTGAAGAATGAGTGTACGAAATTCTAAATTTGATAATATAAATTCCGTATAAATTTAAATTTTTGCTTGTGAAACTTATCGTTATGCATTTTTCTGAGTGTACCTGTATCAGTTTTCTGCCATTCTCCAGATAGTTGACATCACGTTGTTGTTGCTGCTTCTCAGCCGGCGCAATCGCCTCCTCCTGGCTGTGTTTGCCGCCATCATCCTCATAATCATCATCATTATGATGATTAGCTGCCGCCTGCTGCTCATTAACATCATCATTATCATCATCATCTTCATCAAAGTCGTCGTCATCATCGTCCAGTTCGATGCGATGATTTCGGCGCTGCCAACTGCGTGGATAATGCAACTGATGCTCTTCCAGTTGCTGCTGGGTGGGATCGGGTAATATTCTCGTCTGGTTGGCAATTAAATGCTTGCGGGGCAGACAAACTCCGCCTCCCTCCGAGGAGTTCAGGGAACTCGTCGGCTGGAAGGGCGCATATAAACCGCCGCTGATCTCCAGCTCCTCGTGTGGCATTGGCAACTGTTGAGCTGTTGTTGTCGTTGTTGTTGCTGTGTTGTTGCAACTGGAACTGCAGCTGCTGCCACCAAAGGGATGTTGGGGCGGAGGCAGCGGATTGGAGGAGGCAGCCGAGGGGCCAACAAAGCGCGTGGTGCGATACATGGGACGGGAAAGGCTAAAAAACATACAGATTGAAAAAGAGATTTTAGCATCAAAAAATGGTTGGACGTATTCTGGGTATTTGTATTTAAATCTCTAACAACACAAAAACAAAGCTAAAACCATTTTCAGAGTTCCTAAAACTAGACAGTCAATGCTTTTAAATGTCAAAGTATTTATTGAGAGGCTTAAATAAAATTTAAATCTATTTTAATCAAATAAACACATTTTTAAATTAATTGTACAATCTTTAAAATGTGTGCTATAAATGCATTTTTTACTGTATTAATTTATTAATTCTTTAAATTTGACCTAAAATTATGACAGCCAATTTCTTGTGTAGAAAAAAATACAAAGCCTGGAAATATTGTATGAATTCTTGGATATTAAAAAATCAAATGTAACTTTAATAAAAATATTTATATTTAATTTTAAAAATTAATCTATGCATTAAATAAATATATTACAAATAAAAATGACTTTTTACAAACAATTTAATAAAATAAAAAAATAAATTCTACCACGAATTTTTAATATAATTATGCTGAAGTTTGAAACATATTAATTTTAATTCCTTACATTTTTAATTGACTTTTATCTTTCAGTAAAAATTTAAGTTTAAATATTATTATAAATATTTGCTTCAATTTTCATATTAATTAACTAAAGCTTTAATTTTTACTTTAATTGGTTAAATAAAGAAATAAATATTTATAGCAGCCTTTTTTTGTGACTTTGAATATAAATGATAGATTATTATATAAATAATGAATATAAATGATCGATTTATGAAATTTCTAATATTTCAACAACACGGACATTATATTCGATTAATTTTAAAAATCTTTAGTGATTTGATATTTAAATGAAAACTAATTTTTGACATTTTAGAAACACTACAAAGAGAATTGACAACTTGAAACTTACTTGTAACCGTATTTGGGGGATTCGGTTTCGGGGCGGCGTCTGTTGGCGTTGGACATCATTGTGTTGACCCGATCTCCGCGGGCGGCAGCCATCATATAAGTCCACATTGCATCCAATCCAATCCACAAGGGCATCCAATGCCAATGTTAATGCCAATGCTACGCTGAGCACATGACGAAGCCGAAGCAGAGTCAGAATCAGCTCAGTTGTAGTTGTAGTTGTTGTACTACCAGCAAGTTAATCTTCCCTCAACAAGAAGAAGCTGAAAGAGAAAGAAAAAGGTTCGCATTAATGTCTCAACTTAAAGTTAAACCTCAAGGCACTCGAGGGCAATTGCGGCTTCAACGGGCTACGGATATTGTGGGGTTACAGTCATAAACGCCAGTTGTTAGTTCCCCATAAAGCTGCTGCTGTTGAGTATTGCCCACTGGAGAGGGGGCGTGGCACTGTGCCACTGTAATTAAGCAATTAAAACGGCTCATGAGCTGAGCAAACTGTGCGCCCGAAGGTATGCAACACAAATTGCACAGCGGGTCCTTCGTCTGCAGAAGGAAGGCAGCCTCGTGAATGAAAGTGGCCATAAAATCAGCATAGAACACAAGCTTATTTTTATAGCTCTCTTTGAATTGCTGATACTGAGATTTCGGTTGGTTGCTTTTTCTATTTTTATCAGCCATAAATTAAAAAAATCGAACTCTTGCACAGCTTTTGAAGTTATGAGAACTGCAGCCGCTTCAAACTGTTTTAAATTAGTTTTATAATTTTATGTTCATAGTCAGCTTAAAATCACAACATCAACAAAATCAACTGTCTTCAACTTGCTGTAACATTATTTTAAATTAAAAAATTCCTAGCTATTTATTACAAACATTTGTGTTTAAATATATGAATAAATAATATTAGAAATTTCTAAATCCGATTTAAATTACTTTTACAATTTTATGTTGATAGTCAACTTAAAGCACTATATGATAAAATCTAGTTTTTTGATTCACTGATCCCAAAATACATACATTGTTCTTTTCCAATTTTTTTTTTGTAATTTAAAACCCATATTGAGATTTATTTTTATTTATTATTACAAACATTTTTGATTAAATAAATCCGATTTAAATTAGTTTTACAATTTTATGTTTATAGTCAAAAGCGAATTTTGAGATCCTTATATCCACATTTCCTTTCCAATCAACTTTTTGTGTAATTAAAAATCTTTTTTGTTATTTATTTTTTTTTATTTCGCCCAACATTTTTGTGCTTTGAAACTAATCTCTGTTGAAAAATAATGAAATAAATAATAATAGACAGCTATAAATCTGTTTGGGGTGGACTTAAAAGTCACTTAAAAATTCAAACACTGCAAAGCATTTTTAAGCCACTTCCTCATTTAGTTTTTGTTAGTTTCTAACGCCCAAAATGTTTATAAATTCATAAGAAATGCAAACAAAATTTGTGCACATGTTAAATTAAAGTAGAAAGTTGATGCTGAAGAGGAAAGAGAGAGAGAGAGAGTTCATGACCCCCGAAGGACCCTAGACTCTGTCCGTGTCCAAATAATGCTCTTTAATAATGCCACAAGCAGCATAGACACAAACTAATGAGGCGCAAATGATAAATACAAGCGGCCAGCCAAGCAAAAAAAAAAAAAAACCAGCACAATATATAATAAAATAGATATAAATGCAGACAAACATAAGTACTCCTTGGACCAGAATAAGCAGCCAAAAAGGGAAAGGGAAACGAAAGAAAATTCTAGACCAAGAAAATCTACAGCTGCAAATGTGAGTCACCAACAAGAACAACAATTGCTGTGCACAAATTGAGCCAAAAATGCAAATTGTGAATTGCAGATAATCAAAATCCGAAAACGTGCACAAAAATTAAGTGCAATGCGAATTTGCTTTATATAATTTCCAGATGAAAATTCGAAAACCAGGAGCTGCAAGTTAGCCAAGTTATCCTTTGTGCTCCTTTAGTTTTATATTATTTTTTTGCCTTTGTCTGGCGTTTTAGTGTCGCGTGATTTGATGTCATAGATTATAGTTTCCACTTGCCAGTTGCCAGTTGCTTGTCTTACAAGTTTCTGCTCCATTGTAGCATTCAATTTAAAGTGCAATTTTGGTTTACCAAAAAGTATAAAAAATAAGAGCAGATAATGCGCCTTTTGCCGCAGCGGACTCGAATCTCTAGTGCTCGGATTTCTGCAGTTTGTGATGAGTCAGTTGGCCAAAGTCTTTGACCGCATCAACAGAAAATAAATAAAATAGTAAAATGGAAAGAGAAAAATACGAAAAAAAAAATACAAATGCAGAGAGACAGAGCAGGTCTTATTCAATGTGTGTGTGGGCGTGGGCGTAAGGTAGTGGGCGTGGCAAGGCACTCTGACATTCAAATGGGAGAAAAGGACTTTAAACGAAGGCATCGCCATTGAAGACATCGATTTTTAGCTATAAAATCAAAGTAAATCCATTTATCAACTTCAGCTGCAAACATTTTCGTGCAGATAACACAGCAGCAGCTTCAACTCAACTTGACTTTGATAAAATGTGTGTAAAACAACAACAACAACAGCAATTGACCAAGTTTTTAAAGGACCAAGTGGCCTGAAGCCATTAAGTACTCATATCACAGTTTTAGACAAACAAATTTCATCTCTCTATGTTATATACATAATTATTTATATGCCAACACTAATCAAAGTGACTAAACAAAACGACAGAACGCTGCCAGGCCAAAATCGTATGAAATTGTGGCAATTAACGCCTGGGACGAGCAACAACAACAACAACAATAACCAGGACAAAGGGACTTCAAAACGTTTTAAGAATGCACAGAAAATAATCAGTGCTGGTTTTTGGTTAATCTAGATTTTCTTAAAGCAAGTAAAACTATGTATTTTAAAAAATGCCTCTTTGCGCGGTAAAAGTCTAGTGACGAAAACATTTTCATGCCCCAAAATTGCTGATATCCAATTTTGTGACGAATAATATTAAGTTTTAAATATAAATTATGAATAAAAATTTGTTTGGCACTTTATAGTCGCCTTTCGCACCCTTCGTGCTGCTATCGTCACCAGCGCGGACTGCCGTCTGCAGTGATATTATAAATTAAATTAAACCTTACGGTTTTTGCACAATATTTTGACCATCGGGGAGCTCAATAAGTATTTTCTTTCAGTGAAATCAAATGTTTTTGACATTTTTAAATATTTTAATATTGAGTTGTTGTCATTGTGTTAATTAGGAATTAATAACCTAAATACACTTAAAAATGTATTTTAATATCAAGTATTTAAAATTTAAATTTTTGAATGCATTTTTTTTTCGCTGTGTACGAATTTAGCTTCAGTTCATTTCTGTTCTGTTCTGTTCAGTTCTCTTCTGTTCTGACCAAATCGTTTGACTCAACTTGGAATTGCTAACGAGCTATAAATGCTGTGCGTGTGTGTGTGTGTGTGGCTTTTGTGTATGTGTGTGTGTGGTGTAAATGTGTGTGCCTCATTTGTAATGATTAAGTGGCGCTGCGAGTCGAGCTTGTGGTGTTTATGGCCCAAAGGAATCGTTTACACACATCTCACTTGTGCGGGAATTATGAACAGAAAGACAAAGTAGATAAACTGAAAGATAAGCCAAAGAAAACTACAAAACAATTCACATTTCTTTCTTACTCACTCTCCTGCACTTCCTTTTTCTTTACTCAATTGCAGCTTAAATAAATAAACAGTTGGGAAGTGTAAACGTAAATCGAGTTCTCAGCTGGACAATTCAATTCAATTCGCTTCGATTCGAATCAAAAATTAAGTATCATAATAACATTATTATTATTTTTATTTTCATGGCACAAATATGGCTGGCTAAGTGACTCTGGGCCGCTTAAAAGGCACTTGCTGACGTATACGCAATGTCATATCACGTATACGCCATGTGTGTGGCACATCAAATACTCAATCAAAACAAAAAAAAATAAACGCATTAGAAAATGAAGAAAAGAATTTAGCGACAAGGAGTAGCAGATAACATATATAGGACAGGGAGTAAAAGAAGCAACAGAATAAGTAAGGTGTAGAAAAGGGAGCATAAAATATGCTAATGTCAATTATTTTGTGCGTAATTTGCTTTCATGCTTTCGAGCACACATCAAAATGCGTGTACTTATGCGCATTACAATGCCCTCCCCCTTTACTTCTTTCCTTTCTTTTCTCCTATTCTTACACCTAGGAAAAAAATTATCAGAAATTTTATTTAAATATTTTCCCTACTAAGCGTCAAAAATAAAATTAATCTAACGAAAGTGTGTGCAATTTAATCACCAATTAAATATAAATATACACTAATTAAAAGATAGATTCTAAAATAAGCAATAGTTTCCTAAATAAAGACTTTATTTAAACAATACAAATTTAGGAGAAATAAACACAATCTTTAAATCTTTTTTTGTTTCTCACCAAACAATGGATTTTCATCAAAAAGAGTAGAGAACAACAATAGTTTTTAGTTACGTAGTAAGTTTTAATTTATTATATGTTAAATATAAAATTATAAGCAAGCATAAGTAAAGTAAAAAGATTTAAAATTTAACAATATTTTTAATCATATATAAATATATTTACACTTGAACTTCCATAACTCGAATTTCTATTACACGAATTTCTCTCGAACTAAAAAGTAAAATTAAGAAATTTAAGAAAAATAACTCTATAAGTCAAATATCTCCATAACTCGAACCTTTTCTTTGAATAATGATGATTCGAGATAGGGAAGTTTGACTGTATACATATATAATTTTCAAATATTCAATTTAAAAAGCGCGTCAACTTAAATTGTATTTATAGCCAATGAATATTTTACAATAAATATTAAAATTGAAAAGGACATTTTTTCTGCGTGTATAAATATGAATATGAATATGAATATTTATGATTCGCGTTAATAATTTCATGAGCTGCTTCAAGCGACATGGAAACCATGGAATCGGAATCGAATGACTTATCTAATCTGTATTTATCATAAATATAAATATACAAGTGCTAGCTGTATCTTTCTCCCTTTTCGATGACTACCCCTACCGTGAGTAAGGTGTACTCTGACTTCAATTAACATTCGTGCACGTAAACGCAATAACGCAAATGGATTTGGCTGGTTTTTGGTTTAATAAAATGTGATATTTATGGAGTTTATTCCCTTTGGTGATAGCGTTGGCCAATTAATATGGTACCAAGTTAGATATTAATACTCGTATATATATACATATATACATATGTATATGTGTATATATGTATTGTAGTTAACAATTACGCCTGTTTACTGCATATGGCTGAATCGGCACTGAGAATGGCATTCAAATCACGCTCTTAACGCCTCACTGACTCTTTGTGGAAAAGGACACTCGAATGCTTCTGTTGCCTGTTGCAGCCTACTTGCCACAGGATGCGGCAGATTTACCTTTTGCTGTTTCCTATTTGAGTTGTTCGTTGTTCGCTGTTAATCCGGCAACTGTCTGTCTGTCAGTCCGTCCGTCTGGCGGCGTCGTAATCCTATTAGACGTGTGCCAGCTGCGTGTTTCTTTCTTTCTTTATATTTTTTATTTATTTGATTTTTCTGCGAGTGCAAATTTCTTTTTATTTTTTTAATTTCATTTATTCATTTTTTCTTTTTATATTTCCTTTAATTTTATTTATGCCTATTTTAACTCTTGTTGTTTCTGTTTTATTTTTCACGTTTTCACACTTGTGCGGGCATCACAATTATTTAAATGCGTGCAGTAATTTCAAATGAAATTTGAATATTAAACTGTATGCCGCGCATATTTTATACACAAAAACACACACACACACATACAGGGGGAGAGGGAGTTTAGCACACACACACATACACACACTCTTGCACACGCGAACATTAAAAAACGTCGTTGATTTTTGCACTTTTATTGTTGAAAAATTCAAATGTTGCTCTGTTGATGCGAAACAAAATTGCGCGCCATACAAAAACCCAAAATGGCGAAAGGATAACGCAGTGCGTGTGTGCGAGCGAACGAACGAACGAACGTTAGAGCGAGAGAGCGAGAGTGCGAGAGAGATTTTTAAAGCGCGCCGTGCGTACGTTCACATGCCTGGCTAGCGGCGCAATGAGCGCCCGTGGGAGAACACAGAACACACAGAACCCAAAAGACAAATGCAAATCGCGAGCAGCGACGCGACGCCAGCAGCAGCTGAGGCAGCGAACGTCAGCGTCGTAGGCAGCAGCCGAGCAGAGCCGATAACGAGACGCATGGGAGAGCAGAGCAGTTGACTTGTGCGTGCTTTTCATTCATGCCTTGAGCTTTTAACTTGATGCTAAAGCTTTTAACCTGTTGCTTTGCTTTGTTTTTGGGATGCTGTTTGTTTGCAGCCAGTGTTGCCAGACTTTGGACAGACTGTTGCCAGGCGTTTGGGGAATTCTCAACAGTTGCCCAAAATGACAACATAAATTAATTAAATTGATGTTTAAATGTTTCTCATTGTATCGCTTGTGGCTGGTTTATTAACCCGCCTAGCAGCGACACATTGACAAATTACGAAAATCAATTCGAAGTACACAACAAATAGAGAAAGAGAGAGAGAGAGAGAGAGAGAAGTTTCGCCTGAAACTGATTAATGTTGTTTTTGTTGGACAGACATGTCTGGATGCTACTGCTGTCCAAGACAGCCGATACTCATGCCTGAACTTCATTTAGTTTGATAAAGAGTTATTTAGTTTGTTTGGAGACTTGCTAATGTCAGAAATCGCAAAAATTGGGTTATGAGTTTAGAAATTTAAAGTAAAGTTGGTAGTATCATGTAAAAGGTTAATTTTTGCATTACATAAATTTTAAAATAAATATTTTGCATATTTAATTAAAGATGAAAAATCATCACAAATATTATTTAATGCGGTGTATTTCGAGATAAAATTGTATTTATAACCAATTAATAACCATAATTTATTTATAACCAAATAACAAAAATAAATGGCATAAATATTATATTTTTAATTAAAATAAAAATATTAAAAATAGCTCCTGTTTATAAAAAAAAAATTAAGATAAGAGTTACACTTTTAATTTCTAAACCATAATTAAATTAATTGTTTATTTATTTTTAATTGATACAAATCAAAGCATAAATTTCGTTTCATAATTTATCAAATATGCTTCACAATAAAATATGAAAATTACTCACAAATATCCTTTAAGCAAAAATATCTCATTTTTAATATATAAGTTTTTTATTACAACTTTTTAAAATAGCAATTTTTTAAAATATTAAATTGTAGCTACATTTTTGATTTATAATTAATTTTTATTGATAAAAATCAACACATACATTTTTTTTGATATATTAAAGAAAATATGCGCATCGTCTAATCTGAAGTTACAGCTTTAACTAAGACTACTATAACTACACTGAGTTCAAATCTATGTGTTCCTTGAACATTACTTTTAGTGCTAATGTTTTGTGTTTATGGTCTTCAACTGGTGTGTGCTACGTGTGTGATTATATTTATGTGTGTGTGGCGATTATTGCTTTCTCGCCTTCATATTTTGAAGCCTGACACAAAGACAACAGAGCATTAAGCCAAACGCGCTCTCATATGTTCATTGGCCTAGAGTTCAATAGTTCACGACAAGTTCAGTAACCAAAAGCCAGAAGTCAATGCCAACAAGTGGTTAGTTCCACTCTGTTAGTCACGCATACGGACAGACAGACAGACAGAGAGACAGACAGAGAGACAAATAGTCTGTTTCTTGTTTCAAGTGAACGTGCCACAAAATGGAGGCAACGCAATCACTTTTTTTGTGCCAGCTGCAAGTTGTGCATAAATTTAATTTCAACGACGCGCCTAAAAGCATGCAATATGAATGAGAAGCTCGCGATTGCGACTGTTCGAGAGTGAGTGGCTGTGTGTGTGTATGAGTGTGAGTATTTCTGCATGAGTGTGTGTGTGTGTGCTTGAGATACAATGGCTTTTGCATTCACAATTTTAGTAATTTGTTATTCAAACACATTTCGAATCGATTATACGCTTCGAATGCTCCCTCCAATCGAGCAAATATGTTGATTGACTTTTGTCAAGGCTTATGCCTTTGTCTGTGTGTATTTGTGTGTATGTGTGTGTGTAAGCTTTTGTGCTGTGCGCCGTGTTAAAAGACAAAATTTGCTTGTGTGTGTGCACGCATGGCTAAAATGCCAAAGCAAATATAAATGAGGAAGCGCGATCTGCCTTCCCGATTCCCTCTCGCTTTCCCTCTTGCCCTTTCATTGCCCTTTCACTTTTACCCTGAACAAAGTCATGAAACTTCCCCTGCCTTTATGAGCATTTGTGTGCGTGTGTGTGTGTGTATGTGCGTGTGTGGGTGTGTATGATAACGCAGAGCGAAACCTTTGCTGCTCATTGAAAAGCTCATTATCACACTTTAACACATTCTCACATACGAGTGTGCTACAGTCTGTCAAGTAATTGATTTGATAAGGAAAAAATAAGGATAAAATATCTGCGGACTGTTGTAAATTTAAAATAGAAATATTTTATTTATTTTTTGTTTGCAATTTTAAAATAATTAATTTGTCTTTCTGATGAATTTATAAATTTATTTGTTTTGACTTACTGAATTTGTTATTAGTCTGTCAAATAATAGCTTCGACTAAATAAAAATTGATCAAACATTATATAAAAACAAATCCGTTTTTTTCTAATTTTATTCTATGTTAGTTTTAGTTGAGACTCAATGGTTTAAACTATTTTAGAAATAAAAATAATAATGATAATAAAAATAATATTGTAAAAATTGTAAATTTCCATTCGGTTTTACAAGCTTTAAAAATAAAGATAAAAATATTTTTAAAATATGTTTTATATAAAAAACAAATATGTTTATTATTGTCTATGTCAAAATAATTATTTGACATACTGTATGTGCTGTTTTATGTGCTTTAAGGCACTCCCCAAGGTTAAATATTTGTCATATGCTAAAAAAAAGAAGGAAAATAAAAATGCCATCAAACTGGGTTAAGGTTCAGCTGGCCACAATAAACAATCGACAGACAGACAAACATACAGACAGAGAGACAGACAGGGAGCGACTTTTACTCGTGGCAAGGTCTCAATGTCAAAGCTACCTTCGCAAATGTCCGGTGAAAGCCAAGTCAGGGACCAACTTGTTGAATTGAATTGATTGCCGCATTGAAATTTAATTGCAATTGCTCAGTTCTCGGCACTCAGCGCTCAGCTCTCAGTTCCCAGTTCTCCGGTCTCAGCTGGAATGTTAAGATGCAAGGACATTAATTAACAGGCAGCAGCTGATGCCCCATTTGAAATGGCTCTGATTGCGATTGCAACAGGCGCCGTATTTTCAACTGTGACTAAACGGCCTGCATATTAATTAGATGAGACGGCAACAGCCACATGGAAAAGAGAAGGGTAAAGGGGTATACACAGAGAGAAATAATCAAGTATTTCGTACTTAAATCGCCACATTTCGAACTTGATTTCTTAATATGATTGAAATTACCTTAAGACAAGTAATTCGATTTTTTTTCATGTACAATATTTTAAGTACGATATCGGAGCATTTAAGTATTTTTAAACTAAAAATTTTACTTGATATAAGTACAATTCCAACTTGATTCAAGTCCTTTAAATCCGGAAACTGATCACAGAAACATATATATATGTATACCTATAAACTTTTTTTCTTTGTATAAAATGTTTTTAAAATAAATAAATAAATAAAACAAGCCAGAACCAGTTGAGAATTTTAAGCAATCGAATGCCAAATATATACAATTTGTCAAGAAACACTTTACACGCTGAAAAAAACCTTAATCTTTTGACTTTACATAAGAAAATAATAGCTTTTAATATATATTTCGAAAAGTCATTTACATTTATTTACTTGAATGATGCGAAACTTTTTTTAAACCATTGAGTACCCACTGAAAATTTCGAATTTTTGTAAAAGTCTACTTTTCAACTTTTTTCCTCGGTCTCAAACAAAAAATGTTTTGATGGAAAAAAATAAGAATAAAAATAAATAAGAATTAAAGCACTGGATTATAATATTAAAATCACTTAAATTGAATTCATACCAACTTAATTTTAGTACGCCTCTTATTCACTGTGTAGGGATAACATTTGCCATTGCAAATATGCTAATTTTTGGCGTATGGCAGATGCTTTACTCGTATCTTGAATATAAACTGCACTGACAGTTATTCCATAAATACACACACACGCACATAAAGTGTGAAATATGATTCCTTACTCGCATGTGTCTCTCTTCTCTCTCTCTCTCTCTTTCGTATATTCCCTATTTGTTGTGCGCTGCCGAAAGGTTAAAGTTAAGCTTGACAAATGGGCTGCAATGGGGCGTATACTTGATATTGACAGCATTATACTCGCATTCGCACATCCTTGGCACCACATTTGTCATGGCTCAGCTAACAACAACAAATTCCCATAATTACTGCTTCTCCTGCCAACTAAATCAGCTTAAGGCCAGAGGAATACCAATTATGAGCATTTAATTGATTTCATCACACTCTCAGAAAAAACGTTTGATTGCAATTACGACAGCAATCAGCATTAGTATAATTTATAATTGAGAATTAAATATTAAAAAGTATTTCTTTAAATATTTTATAAATAAAACATCTTGAACTAATTTTAAACTAATTTTGTCAACGCTAGCTGACTAACATTTTTTAAAATGTTAATTAACATAAACTGAATGAAATACGCTTAGCATACATACATACATAATTTGAAAATGAAATAAATTAACCATTCCGATAAGACACGTTTTACATATAAAATACATTATATATGTAGCTGTGACTTGAGAAGTGCAAAACTGACTGATGCTGACTCATGAATTGGATCAAACAAAGATACTATCGTTTGTTTACATACATGCACACATAAATACATACATGTATGCTGAAACATACAGTCAGCGGAAGAGTTATTCGTTCACTTTTATTTGACTTCAAATATACATTCTTTTCCAGATATAAGAAAACTTAATAAAATATATATTAATCAAAGAAACTTAATAAAAATTGAGTACTTTAAGTACTGGAAAAATGAGGTCACTTTTCATGCACCACCACAACCACAAAATGCAACTTGAGTTGCTTAACCAGCTTGAATCAGCTGAATTCGATCGAATATATGATGCAGGCTTACTGCAGATTAGTTTAGCCCAGAGGTCAGATATGGTCACAATTTTAAATTTAAATCCCAATTAAAGTTAAAGAACTTGCACCATATACATTACAGTGGGTCATTTTGTATGGCGCAAAAATATTTTTTTTTCGATTTCAAGCGGTTGTCAAAATTATAATCTATTGGAAGCTCGATTTTGACTTTGGACCCATGGTATCTTGGGCAAATCTTCTTAGAATTCATCATAGATTACGATAATTTGAGAGTTGGGATCGGTTAAATAATTTTTTTTGTGCCTAATCTCAAATTCTCTTTTTGATTTTTATGCTTTGTTTCTTGTCCATTTAACTTTACTCCGAAAACATGACCTACAATAGGCATTGAAGATCAAACACAGAGTGTACGAATAAATGTAACAGTGACTGTATGTTTGAACGCTGATGTGTAGTCATGATGGAAACCCCACAGTCGGTACTTTATCTGTAAGTTTCGCGTCTTTTGCGGCGATCGGAGTGAAAAGCTGAAAGTCGACAGAGTGTTTCAGTCGCAGTTTAATTATGGACGAGGAACCGCATGCACATGAGAAGTTGGTCGCCAAATTAAGGCGAAGCAGCTCCAGTGGAAGTGGCAGTGGAAGTGAAGCCAATGTGACTGGAAGTGATGCGCAGATTCCAGCAAAGTCCAGTGGAAGTGAAGCCAATGTGACTGGAAGTGAAGCGCAGATTCCAGCAAAGTCAAGGCGACACACTGGAAGCAGTTCCAGTGGAAGTGAAGCCAATGTGACTGGAAGTTACTCGCAGATTCCAGCGGTGAGTAATGCAGAAATTCCAGGCTCTGTCGAAACAGCAGCCGACAATCCAATCGCTCCAAAGAGAAGCTTTCTGCTGGAACCCATGATATTGATACTGCTCTTCGCATACAATTTCTCATGTAAGTTGTGCAACTGTGGAAGATAAGAAACTCAAGCTCATGCATAATTATTTATTCCAGCCACCGTATTGAAGGCCCAAATCATTTATCAAAGCTGCACGGCGGGATTTGGTTATCCGGATGAGGTCTGCAAACTTCTGGGCACCAACAATGCCACAAACGAGACCAAGCGAATTGAGGCGGAAGTGCAGCCGTATGCGGCACAAGTTTTCCTGACCATCAAACTCGTTGAATGCATCGTTCCGGCATTTTGCGGCTTGTTCGTCGGCGCCTGGGCGGATCGCTATGGACGAAAGCCGCTTTTGATGGTCTCCTATCTGGGTGAGATTCCCGTAAAATTCCAACTTCCATAACTTTGTTAAAACTCAACCGATTTTCATTTGGAATGTCATTTTGATCATGTTTTTACTTTAAAATTTACTCTGTATCTAAGTTTCATTCATTTGGAAAAGTCTTTTTTTTTCGAAAATTTTCAATAATTTTCATACTTACCCCTTAACGTTTTTTCAAAAACTTTGAACTCTCTTAACTTTGTCAAAACTGAACCGATTTTCATTTGGAATGTCATTTTGATCATGTTTTTACTTCAAAATTTACTCTGTATCTAAGTTTCATTCATTTGGAAAAGTCTTTTTTTTTCGAAAATTTTCAATATTTTTCATACGTGCCCCTTGAAGTATTTTCAAAAACTTTGAACTCTTTTAACTTTGTCAAAACTGAACCGATTTTCATTTGGAATGTCATTTTGATCATGTTTTTACTTCAAAATTTACTCTGTATCTAAGTTTAATTCATTTGGAAAAGTTTTTTTTTTCGAAAATTTTCAATATTTTTCATACTTACCCCTTGACGTTTTTTCAAAAACTTTGAACTCTCTTAACTTTGTCAAAAGTTAACCGATGTTCAAGCGGAATGTCATTTTGATAATATGTTGGCCTTCAAATTTCGCCGGCATCAAAATTGTATTCATCTGGAAAAGTTAGTTTGCTTCGAAATTTTCAAAATTTTCATAATCACTATACAGGCTATGGACTGCAGTATCTGCTGTCGGCCTGCATTGCCTACTTCACAATGCAAAATGGCGGCATGGTGAGTCCCTGGTTCTATGTGGTGACCATAATTCCACTCGCGTTGTTCGGAAGCAGCGTTACATATTCCGTGGCTGCTTTGTGCTACATTGGCGATGTCTCCACTGGCAAGCTGCGATCCTACAGGTGTGTTACTATATTATAAATTATATATTTTAATTACAATTCCTTTTAATATTTAGAATGATTGCCTATGAGCTGGCCATCTATGTGGGCTTGTTGTTGGGCAGCTTTGCCTCCGGTTTTGTTTATGAGGCAACCAATGGCAATGCCTACATTATCTTTGTCATCTCTGCCGCATCCGTGTTTTTTGCGCTCTTCACAATTGCAACCCTCCTGCCCGAGAGTCTACGCACTCGGCAGGGTAGTCTGGTGGCTCGTCAGGAGTTTGTGCTCAAGGATTTGTGGCATACTTGCACCAGGAGACGTGACTTCACCGATCGCTCCGTACTCATATTGTTGATGCTTGTCCTGTTGCTGACGGCCTTTGTGTCGGGTGAGTAAGCCTGCACTGATAAAAAACGGTTACTAATTTAAATAAACATAAAGGGGTGGTCAAAAGTATTTATTCAACACTTAAAGCTTAATCTACCAATAATTTGAACTTAATTCATGTTAATTTTGGTATGAATGGAAAGGTCATTTCAATTCCTTTTGAACGATACAAAGCTTTCCTTAACCCATTGATGGCTCTTTTTCCTCATTTTCAAACCAAAAAGAGCCAATTTTGCCATTTTCAATAAATTTAAAAAAATACTAGCGAAGAGATTTTTGAAAATTTGTTTTGCATCAAAACATTTTTTGATTGTGGCCTAGGAAAAAGTCAAAAAAAGACTTTTACCCAAACTCAAAATATTCAATGGGTACTCAATGGGTTAAGGAAAGTTTTGTATCATTCAAAAGGAAACCCAAATGACCTTTCCATTGATACCAAAATTAACATGAAGTTAGTTCAAATTATGAGTAAATTTAACTTTAAGTGTTGTGTAAATACTTTTTACCACCCCTGTATATTTTCTTTTTAAAAGTAAGACAACTTTAATGAAAATTTTTGAAACTTTAATAATATTTAGAGAGAAAATTAAAATTGTTATCTCAAAATTATAAAATTTTGTCTAATAAATGCGTCCAAAACTAATATATTTTAAAAATATTTAATAATAAAATTTTTATTAATTTCCACTCATAGATATTACCTTAATTTAATTTAAATTTTATGTTTTTACATTAATTAATTTAACCTTTAACTAATTGCTGATATTTCAGATGGCAGCAACTCCGTGTTCTACATGTTTATGCGCACCAAATTCCATTGGACAGTTAAGGAATTCACCAGCTATGAGACGGTCAGCATTCTAGTGCCAGCTGTGGCAGGATCTGGAGGCATGTTCTTTCTCTGGTCACTGCGACAGGTAAATATCTATTTTTATATAAAAACAAAAAAATGACCATTGCAGAACCCTTTAAAAAAATGTTCAGTTTATTACAATTAAACCGAAAAATGTGCATAGTCAAAGTGAAAAAATAAAATAATATTTTATTATTGTAAAGATATTAATATTATTATAATATGTATAATATTATACTTATTATATTCTATTATATTCTATTTCATTTAGCCAATTTACCTCTAAAAACAGGAAAAAATTGTATAAAACTTATATGTTGAATTGGTGATGGAAAACATAATAGAAACGACATTTAATATTTATATTTTAACAAATTTTTAAAAATATTATAAAATTCTGCGCATTAATATAAAATTGCGTTGTTTTGCTAAATCTTAAAACATAGCTAAATAGCTATTAAGCTAAAATTATGAAACTAAAAAGAATAATTTTCTCCGAAGCAATATTAGAAATACAAATAAACCTATCGTTTCTATTATTTTCTAAAAAATAAAGCGTATAAAGATGTCACAACTTTCGTAATTAAAATTTAATATTAATTTCAAGGTTATATAAATAATGTTATTATTTCTTTTTTAACTTAATTAATTTGTATTCAATTTGTAGTGCACCAATTCATCGATGATTTGGCTGGCAATGATTTCACTTGTGAGTCATGCATCGAGCTCTCTGCTGAAAGCATTTGCCGCTGTGGATTGGCAAATCTATGTGGCAATTGGATGCGGTGTATTCAAATCTCTGGTGAATCCCATGTGTCGCACGATGATAACCAACCTGCTGCTGCCCGATGAGCGTGGTTCGTTTTGGACATAAGAAATCAATTTAACTTGTTTGTTAACTTATTTTGTATTTTTCTTAGGTAAAATCTTTGCCTTGATCAGCGTGCTGACAACTCTGTCGCCCTTTGCCTCCACCTCGTTGTATATTCTCATCTATACTTTGACTCTAAACACATGTCCCGGTCTATTCAATATGATCAGCGCCGATTTGTTTGGAGTCGCAATTATTCTATTGCTGTATGTAAACTATTTTATTATTTATATATTTGTTAATTATTTTTGCACTTCCTCTTTTTTAGGGTTGTTCGAAAGAAAAAATGTGAAAATCCTGAGCACTACGATCCGGTCTTTAAGTGATACAATTAAACATATGTACAGTAATTGAATAATAGCATTTAAGTACTCAAAAAAAAGAACACCAAATTGTGCCAGTCATTCGACAATTCACATGTTGATTATACAAAATTTACCTGGACCACAGAGAGTGTAACAATTTACATAAAAAAACAATGCAATGTGTTAACTATCGAAATCCATCTAATTGCCGCAGGGGATTTTGTTGACAAATTTCTTGGGAGCCATAAACAATGAAACGAATCAACAAATAATTGTTTATGACTTGCTGTTAAATCACTTTCTATACTCATTTATTTATACACGCAATTTGATTGAATTTTGCATTTGTTTATATGGGTTAACATAGCTCTATATACATATATTTATATTTGAAAACTGTTGTTAATTTCTGAACAATGGCGTGTGCGCGGTCACTTGACAATATTATGAATATCAAATATACATATAATAAATATATACATATAATAAAAAAATAACAAAACCAAGCCATGATTGGTGTTAACTTCATGTTAAATTTAACGCTAATTTCCCATGCTAATTTTAAATTAGATGCCAAATTTGTTAATTGCCTTGACTTTATATTGATTTGTGACTTTAAATTTTGAATATTTTTATGTGACAAGCTGGCACACGATTATTATTATATGAAAAATGTTGGGCATTTGTTTTTATAATTTTAAAAATATAAATAAATTTCTTAAATTTTTAAAAAAAGAAAAACAGAATTGAATTTAATTTTTATGCAATTAATGTCACATAAAATAAAACAAAATTATTTGTATCACAGTAAAAAAAGTTCAATTATTTAGAAAAACAATATAAATAAATTACATACATTTTTAAAATATTAAAACAAAAAATATTCGTAGAACTAAATTTAGTATTGATATGATTAATGTGATTTAAAGAAATGTAAAAAAATGATTTGTCCATAATTAAATTAAATTTTAAATAAAAACAAAATTATGCTTTTTAAATCGAATACGAATATTAAGGAAATAAATTGAGATAATATTAATTTTAAAATTTATAAGTTCAATAGTAGATAACAAAAATAAAAATAAAATTAAAAATGGAAGTTATTAATGTCGCGCTTTAGTTTGAGAGTTGAATCTCCCTTTCCCTCTCCCTTTCTCTCACTCTCTCTCTTTCTTCCTCTCTCACACTCTCTTAATGCATTGGCAAAACAACATGAGCGCTAAAACAACAAACAGAAAATGAGGCTTGAGAAGACTTTGAATACCTGGCGTACATATATCGAAGGGGCAGCGAGGGGAAGTCGCGACAGATGGGGGGGAGGGGGGTTGGCTAAAACTTATTTAAACCCGCAACGCAACGAAAACTGATTCAAACGAATCGAAAACGTTGCCGTTGCCATTTGGAGCTGTGCTAATAAAAAAACTTCGACTCATGGCTGCCCAATAAACGGGAACGGAATTTACAGAAAATCATCTGATATACAAATACATCTGATATACTAGTACATAGTATATAGATTAGTACACATATGCAATGGATTTTTGACGAACAAGTGTTGTGCACAATTATTGTATAAGCTTACAGATTTCGAGAATCCAACTCGACTAATTGCAAATAATTTGTCGCAGTCGGAATTAAAAATCTGTTTCGCGTAGTCTGTGAACTTAATGTAAAATACAATTAAAATCTAAATAATATTATATAAAAGACATAGCAAGACAAATAATTATCATAAAATTATCATTGCTTATATCAAAAAATATAACGTATACGTAATGTGAACTGAACCGTGAAGTGCTGTGTGTGATTATTTGTCATTGTTTAAAGGCTGTTTGATAAACAAATGATACATGTAACTACCTGATTTGAATAGTGATTAGCTATAATTAAATCTGCCGAAAAAGATTTAAAATCATTGAACTTGCACCTTGAAGTGATATAAAAAAAAACATAATTAATAAATTCATAAACACATAATAAAATAGCAAAATGTTAGCTTAATTGTTGACCAAAATAAACGTAAAAACAAAGCAAATAAAACAAAAAACAATTTAAATAAAAACATAAAAAATAAAATACATCACTGAAATAACTGGTAATATTCAGTTTACCAATTTGATACGAAAAAACATAGCAAATAAAATCATGAACACTTGAATAAAACAATTTAAATAAAATTATACAAATATTTGCCTACATGAATTTAATAAATACAAATTGTCAGCAAACTTTTTTGAACAAAATAAACGAAAAACCAAAGCAAATAAATATAAATAAAATAACAATTAAATAATTACAAATTGAAAGCGAAATTTTTGAACAAAATAATCGACAAAATCAAAGCAAATAAAATCATAATCTATTGAAAACAACATAAAATAAAATATAAAAAAAAATAAACAAATAAATCATAAAAAACATCTACGTATATTATAAACTATATAAATAAAAATCATAAAATCAATTCAATAACTACAAATAGTCATTAAACTTTTTGACCAAAACAAACGAAATTTAAGCCAACAATAAAATGGTTGAGAAGGCCGCACATGCCTTTAGTCTTCAGAGACTGCGGAGTGTGCAATGGAATCGCATTTTCCATATGTTCTACATCGAACCGGTTGTGTTTATGCTGCTCTTCTCGCTCACCTTGTCCAGTAAGTCTGTCTCACTCACACACTAATTATGGCCAAAATTCTGAAGGCTAATCTTTTTTTGCAGATACAATTATGAGAAATCAAGTAATTTATCAAACATGCACTGTGATTTTTCAATACAATGTCAGTGATTGCAAATTGTTGGACGACAAAAATGCGAGCGTGGAAATAAAGGTAGATTTTTAAATGTGAATGTCAGGAAATTTCAAGTATTGTCAAGTGTTTTTGGTTACTTTCCAGGCCATTGAAACGGAACTGCAGCCGTATGTGGCAAATCTGTTTCTATCCCGGACTCTGCTCGAGAGCATTGTGCCCGCCTTTTGTGGCCTGTTTATTGGCTCTTGGTCGGATCATTATGGCCGCAAGCCGTTGCTCGTTGTATCGATGATTGGTAAATATCTAATAATGGCTATACATACAACTACTATTTATATACAATGTGACCCCAGGAAATAATCAAAAAAATTTTTAAATGTTTAATTTTGGGTTTTATGCTTAAATTTTGAATTTTTTTTAACATCGTGTGTAAAATCAAGTCCAGAAACTAATCACCAACTTTCAACACGATTGGGCCATAAATAGTGAAGATATCAACAATTTTGTCAAACGCCTTATAATGGAAATTCTATAAATAGAATTAATGGTCGAATAGTTCATTTTACATTTACTCCGCCAGAATGTGTGAATGAGTATGTACTTATATCGAGTTTGCCAGAGTCAGGCCAATTGGAGGAGTGGTGGAGGTGATAGGTGCTCGGCAAGAGAAACAGGAGATCGGGGTTCAAATCCCAGGTCTGTCGATTTAGATGATTTTTAAGTATTAAATATTTTTCATTTATCTAAATTGTCTGTTTAATGCTAGAAATACGCGCCCGTGCGCGAGGGGTCGTGGGTTCAATTCCCGGTTTGGTCAACAAATTCTTTTAGTTTATTTTATTATTTCTACTTTTAAAAAAATTTTACGTTTCAATGATATTAATGATACCGTGCAAATGGGTTAAATCACTCATTTATAGCTGCCACAAAAATGATAGACAGATAGTTATAGATTAGCATGAGCTTCAAATCTTCGGCGTTCCGATTCCTGTGCTTAGAGTATATTACTGTCGAGTGCACTCGACTGTTCCGCTTGTTATGTTTTTAAATTTCCTTGTTTTGTAATTTTTATATATATTATGTTATGTTATGTTTTTAAATTTCCTTCTTTTGTAATTTTTATATATATATTTTATTTTCTCTTAATTTTTTTACAGGCTTTGCTGCCTCGTTTCTGGTCACGGCCACCATTGCCGAGCTGTCCACCTACTATGTGATCAATCCCTGGTGGTACATTGTGGCTGCAGTGCCTCATTCGCTGCTCGGCGGCAATTGTGTGTTCTCCGTGGCCGCCTTGTGCTTTATATCGGACATCACAGACACCAAGACACGTCCCTATCGGTGGGCAGAAGAACTCATTATTAAATATTAACTATTAACAATATTAATCAATATTTATGTCTCATTCCAGCATGATCTTCATGGAATCGCTGTTCTTTATTGGCCTGACCAGTGGCTCCTTGTTGTCCAGTTTTGTTTATGCCGCCACAAATGCGGCAATTACCATTGGCATTTCCGGCTGCATAACGACAATGGGCACATTGTTTGTCATCTTCTTTGTGCCCGAAAGTCTGCACATACGTCTGGAGCAGGAGGCCAAGGATGAAAAGGAGGCCAAGGATGCCAAGGATGCAAAGGATGCTGTCAAGGGGGAAAAGGAAATGCCCATCACAGCGTCTGATTTGCAATTGGAATGCGTGGCCATCGACTGTCCACCGAATCTGATGATGAACAACGATGAAAAGTCCATGGAAAAGAAGCCATCAGAGGGTCAACTGCCCACTCCGGCCACGCCCGCCATGACCATCGATGAGGATCTCTTGGCCAAATATGTGGAGAGATTGCCGCCAAAAGTATTGGCCCAGGCCAAGGCACAGGAGGCGGCGGCGGCGGCGTGTAAGGCCGGCAAACCGGATGAGAAGAGAGCCGGATTGTTCAGCTTTGTGCACATTCGCGACATGGTTAGCACCTGCACCAAGAGACGCGAGAATCACGCGCGTGCCATTATCTGGCTCGTCACGTGCGCCATGTGTCTCTCCATCTTCGTTTTCGGTGAGTTACCGACAGAGTTATTAATTAAACAAAACAAAAAAAGTTATACGCATGAATGAGAAAATTTAAGATGTACTTTTTAAGGCATAGGGTATCTTGAAAACAGTATAAACGGCGTCATAAAGACGCACAAGCAGTCGAGCGAACAGTTGCCGATCTTGAGCGAGTTTTCATTAAGAAGATACATTCAGTGTTGGCGCCAGCGAGAAGCACCAGCAAAATTCTGCACGCACTGTTTACTCGACTGAAGCTCGCGCTGACGGCGACTTTTTTAATTTGTTGCTCGCACATTTGGATTTGAACTGGACTCTAATGCTTGTTTTTTTAGATTATGGTTTTGTAATTTTACCGATTGAAAATTTCAAGCTTTTAAAATAACTATAACTTTCAATTGCTATTTTAAAAAAACTTTATTTCGATCTAAATTAGTTTTTTTAAGACCCTTTATTGTATTCGTTGCAATGTATGTATGTAACAGGGAGAAGGAAGCATCTCCGACCCTATAAAGTGTTTATATTCTTGATCAGCAATAACATCCCAGTCGCTATAGCCATGTCCGTCTGTCCGTCCGTCTGTGTGAGGGCCTAGATCTCAGAGACTATAGGAGCTAGACCAACCAGTCTCTAGAGCTAGAGCAACTTCTATAAAACCCACGCAGATCAAGTTTGTTTCAAATTTTTACAACGCCTCTTTCCGCCTACGTAAATCGCAAAAAGCCACCAACGCACAGTTTTCAATATATTATGATTTTTTTTACTAATGAACGTTAACTACTATTATTACTTATTATACTACTAAATCATAACAAGATCGTACAAATATAAAGGTGGTAATGGCTAATTTAAGTTTTTAAGCAATGCGAGTGCCTAAAAGTATGCAATACAATTTTTTTAAATTTTTTTAAGTAAGTAACGGGTATCCTTTAGTCGGGAGCTCGCCTTTCCCACTGGTTTTTATTCTATTATTATTATTTATTTTCTTTTTTTTAATACTTTAAAGTTTATAAATATTTCATGAATCTTGATTATAATTACAATCAATAACTTTCTCTTTCTTTTGCAGATGGTGTCATGACTGTCATGTATCTGTTTGTGCGCGAAAAGTTTCATTGGTCCGTGCGGGACTATACTTTCTATGAAACTGTGGCTCATCTGGTGCCCATGATTGGCGCCCTCATTGGTTTCCTCATACTGCGCAAGGTGAGTGGATTCTAGAGCATCAAAGTGACTCTTTTTAACTTCAACTTGCTTGCAGGTCTTTCGCCTCTCTGTGGTTACCTTGGCCCTGTTGGCCTTCTTCTCGGAGATACTCAATCATCTGGCCAGAGGTTTCTCCACACAGCCCTGGCACATGTATCTCTCGGTTATTTTGGGCTTCTTCCGCTCCATTGGTGGTCCCATGTGTCGCACTATAGTCTCGAATATTGTGCCTGCCTCGGATTTGGGTAAGTTTTATGAGAAATGCACAACTAGACAACTTTTTTTTATGTTAATTTCCCTTTCTAGGCAAAATATTCTCAATTAAAAATGTTCTACAATCGTTTGCACCATTTGGTAAGTTCACTTTATCTCCCAGTTTCTCTTTCTGTCTGTTAACCATTTTTAATTGTTGTTAATTTCATGGCTATTTTAGTCGCAGCTCCGCTTTACACCTTTATATACAAACGTACCCTGTCCTATTATCCGGGTCTGTTCAACTTTGTCAGCTCGGGCCTCTATCTATTATCATTTGTGTTTATCGCGTAAGTTTCTTTTACTCACTTAATTCAAAATTCTCTGCTAATTGTTTAACATTTCCTTTTTAGCTGTGTGCTACGTATTAAGTTTATGCATAAACAATATTATGCCAAGGTGTTAAAGTAAGTTTGTAGTTCTATTAGTTTAAATTTAATAACTATTTATGACTAATTTTATGTAAATGTGATTTCTGTAATAAGCAATAAACTTTACAAGTACAACGAATTTACAATTTGCAATTCAAATTTATTAACTATTTATTTGGGGGGTTCGTCAGTTCTATTAAAGTTTTTAATTTTAAAATAATTGACATCAGCATTAATTGTTCTAATATTGTCAAATTTACCAACGGCAGTTACACTTTTGACACAATCACAATTACGAGTATGATTACAAATATAATTACAAGGACAAAAAATATAAGGTTGTGTTAATTTTAACAAAATACCATGGTAATACTTTTTACACACTTAACATTACGATATAAAAACTCGAATTACTCAGCAACATTCAAAAAAGTGTCAAAACATCACATTAACAAATTGAAATTCATTGTCTTTTAGTTTAGATAAAATTGAACTAAAATCAGCCAGGATTTAATGAACGGCTAGCTTCCAATTTGCTTATAGGCGCTGGTGTTGCCCATTGACTTTTGTATGCCATAGATGATGCTGCAATTGAAATACAATTTAATTAATGTTCATTTAATCATACAGTTTTCAATACTCACGCCATCATAATGTAACAGACGAATGCCATGCCGGCACTAATGAAATTGAAGGCACCCGGATATGTGGCGACAGTCGCTTTATAGACAGCCGTATAAAGCGGAGCAGCTCCCAGTGGGGACACCATTTCCATGGAGGTAGTCAGAGCAAAGATTTTACCTAGTTATGGAAAAAGAGAGTACAATTATTCACATCATTTTCAAAATATTACATGTATACTAGGGGGCTCCAAGCCAGATTTGTCGGGAAAAAAGCAAAATTTGGCGGTAAAAAGCTAAGTTTGGCGAATTACTTAGTTAAAACTTTAGCAAGAAGAGTTAGTCTGTGAGTTTTGTTAGAATATCTCATACAACAACAGAGTTTTTGACACTAAAGAATATTTTGCATCCGATAGCCATAGGAACTATGGCAGCTATATGATATAGTCAATCCGACTTTGAACAAATTTGGTCAGAATGTAAGTGACAGTCCCAAACATATAATCTGTGAGTTTGGTTGAGATATCTTAAGAAACAAAATAGTTTTTCATACTAAAGGTTATTTTGCATCCGATTGTTCCTATGGCAGCTATAAGATATAGTAATCCAAATTGGACATAATTTGGTCAGGATGTAAGAGACTGTCCCAAAAATACAATCTGTGAGTTTGATTGAGATTTTTTAAGAAACAAAAAAGTTTTTCGTACTAAAGGTTAATTTGCATCCGATTGTTCCTTTAAAAGCTATATGATATAGTAATCCAAATTGGACGAAATTTAGTCAGGATGTTAGAGACAGTCCCAAACATACAATCTGTGAGTTTGGTTGTGATATCTTAAGAAATAAAAAAGTTTTTCATACTAAGTAATTTCCTGACCTTTGTGTGAAAATTTCAGCTTTTTATCTTTAACCGTTTGGCCTACACATTGATGTGTCAGTCAGTCAGTCAGTGAGTCAATCAGGACAAAGAGTTTTATGTATATAGATGTAGAGTAACTCACCAACATCTGTGGCCGGCGCCACGTGGGAGAGAATGGCCCGACACATGGGCCCGAGGACGCCGCGCATCATGCCCAGCGACATGCCGAAGTACATCTCCCACCAATGCTTGGCCGTGGCGCGCACTGTGCTCTCCAGGACACAGGCGGCCAATGCGAGCAGTGCCATGCTGATGATGGAGACCTTCAATAAACGACGCAGCACAATCATGCCGGCAACACTGCCCACAATTTGGATGACTATCCGCGCGGCATTGAACTGACTAATGTCCTTGATGGTCCAATCGAACTGTTCGCGCATGAACAGGACATTCACCGTGTTCTCGCCCTCCATGTTGAAGATGGTTATCGTAAGTGCGATCATTGTCAGCCAGATAATGGCACGATCGAAGTTGGCACGCGGCAGGAAGCAAGTGCGCACCAGATCCTTGACGAGGCCGAAGCGAAAGAACTCGCGCACCTTGGAGCCCCTGTGAATGTCCTCGGGCGACAAACTCTCCGGCACCAGGAAGTAGACGTAGAGCAGCGCCATCATCATCAGCCCGGCGGCAATGCCAAAGAGTATGACGGATCCGGTGGCCGCGTAAATGTAACCACTGGCCACATTGCCAACCATCATGCCAGTGCACAGTGAAGCCTCGTTAAGCACCATGCTAAAAAAATACATAAATTTTAATTTTTAAATTCAATTACTCTTAGCCGAAACGAATCTCGGTTTCAGTTACGGTTACGGTTATGTGCGCATTTAGGTTTTCGGTAAACGGTTATCGCAAACATTTTTGTATATCGGTTACGTAACGGTTAACGGTTATTTCTATGTTTCGGTTTCGAATTGACGCTAAAATTTCAATTCACAGAAAATAAACACTTTAAAAATGTTTAAAATAAGTAAATTTGAAAACAAATATTCAAAAATTTATGATTTTTTCTGCACATTAATGCAAATAAAATGTAAAAATTAAATTTAATTGTAAAAAATATTCAAAAGTTTCAA
The DNA here is from genome assembly GCA_037043405.1 of Drosophila subquinaria. Taxonomy (NCBI): domain Eukaryota; kingdom Metazoa; phylum Arthropoda; class Insecta; order Diptera; family Drosophilidae; genus Drosophila; species Drosophila subquinaria. The sequence continues at coordinate 159,779 of JBAMBL010001607.1, forward strand.
AGTTAATGATTTTTTACTGAGTTTAATATGCAAATAAAAAATGAAAAACAAATTTAGTTGTAAAAAACGATGATTTCAACTAAATGTTATGCTTGACCGAACCGACTTAAATCGTTATGCATGAATCGGTTTCTTAACGGTTAAATCGGTATAATACAAAAGTTGTGTTACGGTTACGGTTTCGGCTACGGTTACAAATTTCGATCGTTTTACATCGGTTAACGGTTACGGTTGTGGCTACGGTTTTAATCCCTGCTTAACTCTATTGGATATTCTTACCGCAGAGCACGTTTGCGTTCCTTGGCGACATCGGAGATATAGCAATAAATGCCGGTGATTAAGGCACAGGTGCCACCGCTTAAGACGGACGGCACCGATGGCAACAGGTACCACCAGGGACTAATGTTCTGGATCGTTGTTACCTCGGCTATGGCAATCAGGATCGTTGAACCTGCCACATAGCCTGAAAATGGAGTGCAGAAAATGAAGAGATTTAAATATGATCATAAAGATTGAATAAGCTTAAAGTAAGTAAAACATCAATAAGAAAAGGAAGCAAAATGTAAAAATAATAAAAAGTTCAGTTTTTTAAAGGGATTTGCAAATTTTGGAATGCTATTTTTATACTCGTTACTTAAAAAATAAGTAAGACACCGTTTTTAAATCATTTCGTATTTTTTTGGTTATTACTTTATCTATTAATTCAAGCTATCATCCTAATTAAACGCAACAAGATCGGATAAATATAAGGGTAGTAATGGCATTTTAAATTTCAAGCAATGTAAGTGCCTAAAAGCATGCAATAAAATATATTTTAAATTTATTTAGATTAGTAACGGGTATCCTAAAGTGGGGAGCTCGACTATAGCCTTTCGCACTTGTAATTTCTACCATTTAGGCAAAATATAATATGTTTAATGATATGGTATGGCATTTTTTGTCTAAATTCCATTGATTCCAAAATAATATCAACTTCAGGCTCACGCCTTCAGCTCACCTGCAAAAACCGTTAGCAAGATGGGCCGTCGTCCAAACTTATCCGACCATGGTCCAATGAAGAGGCTCACGAATGCGGGTATTATACTCTCCAGCAGTGAAATGGCCATTGTTATATTCGTCGAGTATGCCTGTACTGTAATTTCCAGTTTCTGTAAATTGCATTTCATTGTTTATTAACCATTAACCATTTTTAATCAAAGAATTGAACAACTGTTTTTTTGATTTTTTATTATTATTATTTTTTGAGGCATGCATTGAATATGAATCATGTTCATTGAGTACTCGCACTTGAAATTCCCTTGATCGATATGTATGATAAGTCAATTAGTCATAAACAAACAAATATTTGCATTACATTATTTGGACTGATAAGAAAAGCGTGTACAATGGAAGTGTGCTACTTTTGAGTATGTATACTAAGCGTAGTCCCCTGAGGTCTGATTATTTCCAGTTCTTATCTCCTAATTCAGACAATAAGTAGTTAATTAAATAGTTTTGTTGCCTTGATTTGCAGTACTGCTTAAAATTAATCGCTGATAAGAATAAATCGCATTATTTATTTAAATACAGACAGTATTTTTTGTAAACAGAACAAGAAATATTTTAAAAGAATTTTTAAACTTTTTTACTTATTCTAAGAACCATATGCAAGTTAATGAAACTCAAAAAAACCCAAATTAAAATAAAATACAGTTAATCAAGTAATTAATTTCACAAAGAAAAAGTTGTTCTTGGTTTAACGGGCTTTCCTATTTTAATATAATTGCTTAAAACTTTTAAAACAAATGAATAAAATGTAAAATTTTGAAATTCGTTAAACACTTTTAACATAAAAGTGCATATTTTCTTAGGTCACAACAATTACTTGAATTACTGTAGCTTGAGAGTATTAAGATAAATCTGAATTTTGCTAAGAACTGGAAATTGATATGAATAAAAAACCGTTTCGCATTTTAAACGCCCTTCGCAGTGATTGAACAGAATACATACAGTGGGTCACAGCGTATTTCAAACAGCAAAAAAAGCAATTTTAATTAAAAGCTTAAATTACAACTAATTAAAATACAAACCTAATAAAAAATATTTACAGAATACTAAAGTTATATCAACTCAGATTTTGAAAATTTACTTGAAAATTTTTGAGTTTTTGTAAAATCCACTTTTTCAACTTTTATCCTCGATTCAAAACTTAAAAAAAATATTTTGATGCAATTTTTTTTTCAAAAATCTCTTCGCTAGTATTTTTTATGATTTTTTGAAAATTGATAAATATTACTTTTTTAGCCACTTTTTCCTCCTTTTCATATACAATTTTTCTAAGATTCCCATACAAAAAAAATGCTGGTTGAAAAAAGCTGTCAGACACTGCATAAAGATAACACACATAACATGCACTAAACTTATAGTATAACTAAATACACATATACTATAGATGAGCGTATAATTATTGTACTCACTTTTGTAGCTTCCGAGCCACGATCGTTGCCCAACAACGGTTCACAGTCTGTCTCATTATAATGCATGATGGTGACGCAGGTCTGATACAGTATTTGATTCTGTAATACCGCCCCTAAAAATACATATATATGTATTTTTTTGGATAATAATTTAATCATATAATAGTTAGTTAGTTAATCATTCAAATTACCGATTAAGCTGCGGGCCATGAATATGAGAAAAACTGCAGGTTCCAGTATGAACCACTTTGCAGCGCCTAATCCGCCTGATTCCATATCTTCGGATGTGGCCGGAGAGGCCTCCACATCCGACTGGGTGTGCGAGTGGGCGGCATCCAGTAGGCGTGGCGCTGCAGCCTCATCCTCCTCGTTATCACTCACCAAATACTCTTCATCTGATCGTCTCATTGTTATTGTTATTGTTATCGGTTATTAGAACAGTTAAACAAAGAAACTAGCAACTCATTATGCGTTGTACTTAAAAATTCGAAATCAATTCGATGCGATTCTATTCTTTTTATCGCATAGTCTGTGCGCGTCGAGCTCAACGCGGGCACTAAAAGTTCACGCTCTCTTTATAGAATTTGCTTCGCTGACGCGTTTACTTTGTACGTGTGTGTGCGAGTGAGTGCTAGCTAAATAATACTTGTTTATATTCTCGTCATTACTTGTTTGTTAATAACACTTAGCTCACATTAACGTTTTAAGCGCTTCTGAAACTTTCTAAACACCAAAGCTTTGCAACGCAGCAACAGCTGTTTTTGTTTACCATGCCATTTCGAGTAAAAACTGGAAGGTGTCGCGTTAACACTATGTTAATTTACATTTATTTTGTTAATTCATTTTACTAATAAATATGATTTTTTACGCTTTGCTTACAAATTCTAAATGGTCATCACAATTTTAAAATTTTTTTTATTTATTATAATTTTTGCAAATATTAAATTAAAACTCAACACACAGTTTTGCACTAAAACAACAGCTGTTTTTGTTTACCCTGCCATTTCGAGTAAAAACTGGAAGGTGGCGCGTTAACATTATGTTAATTTACATTTATCTTCATAAGTATATTAAGCACTGCTAACTTATTTTACTAAATAAATATGTATTTTCACGCTTTTATTAAGCAACAATAAAATCATAAAGTTTTTAAAATTAATTCGGTTTAATTTATTTAAGAATTAACTTAGGAATAAACACAAAGTTTTGCACTGCAAAAACAGCTGCTTTTGTTTACCATGCCATTTTGAGTAATATTACTTCTGGAATTAAGATAATGTTAATTTACATTTGAATTAAACTTCTGTTATTTATTTAAAAATTTGTTGAAATTGTTTTAATCGTTTTCTCATTTAGTTTGTTACTTTTTTATAGTTTACAAAAATTAAACTAAAAGTACATTTTTTAGTAACGACGACGCTCGCGCTCATTGCGTGAGTCGCGTTCCCGATTATCGTGGCGGCTTCCACGATCTCGTTCCCGTTCTCGTTCCCTTTCCCGCTCGCGTTCTCGCTCCCGCTCTCTGTCACCATGTCGCTCACGTTCCCGTTCACGATCCCGATCACGACGATCACGTTCCCGATCCGGTCGATTCTCATTGCGTCCAGTTTGCCGCCGATCGTGGTCATCATTATGGTTATTACTGTGATTTTGTGTGTCCCTGTTGCGCACACGCATCCGCTGTCTGTCATATTCCTCGAGATCATCGTAGTAATCCCTGGAACGTGCATTGCCGCTGGCGGCAGTGCGTCTATCTCTGTCCCGCTCCCGGCTGCGTGACTTGGACTTGGAGCGACCGCGTCGCGGTCGTCTCACCGAATTCGAGTTGTTGTTCTTCTGGCGGTTGGACTCGGGCTCTTCAGTGCCCTTGTCCTTGGCCTCATCCTCGCTGGGCACCTCATCGTCCAGATCTTCGTCCAGCACCGAGACTTTTGGCTCCAGCTCGTTGTTCTCCTCCAAAATGGAGCGCTTTTGTATGCGCGGTAAAATGATGTCGCACACACGATCGTTCCGCAGCAGTTCATCGATATACTCGTCCATATAGACGATCTCGAACTGCCCGGCGCGATTCTGACGCCGCAGCTTGCGATTGTCGATATAAAGCGGCTCCAGATATTTATAGCAATCAATGGCGGCGCCCGTCAGCCGTAAATAGAAGGCGCCCAGGGCACGCACATATTTGAACTCCTCGTTCTTGATGAACTCCACCACAATGTCCTTCTCCGGCTGGATCTGCAGCATCTTTAAAGTGAGGCACAGAAATTGCGTCGGTCGAATATTTCCGCCGTAGACGCCGCCGACGAAACGCAGTTCCATCGCCTTGTCCACCAGCAGCTCGGCGGTGAGGGCAAAGCATTGTTCCTTCCAGTATTTGGAGTCGTAAATGCGCGAGCGTATGATCTTCTCAATGAGATATTGCGGATTTGTTCCATGCACGTTTTTTGCCTCTTTAACTGTGCGATTTGCCATATTTTGTGTGTTTTGTTTTTAATGCATTTGGCCGACGAACAACTCTGTGTTTGCAAGCAGTGCAGGGCTGGCAAGTCACTAATCGTTTGCCAGAGCTGTCTATCGACCGACCGCCACAATATGTAGAGCTAGCTGTTTGGAGCTAAAAATAATCATGGCCAGTTTGCGAATTAAAAAAAAATTCCAACTTTTATTTTTATTTAATTAAGTTAATTTAATTACAACTTAGGTTAAATAGAGGTGAGCAGTTGCTAGTTCGTCACACCTTTCCAAAAATAAGTAATTTATCTGGGAACTAAATTGGATTCAAACGAACGAACAAACAGCTGAGTAGTTCAATTGAACTAATTCGGAATGTTTGCTTATTGGTTGCAAACGATACTTTTTTCGATAACACGATGACGCACTCTTCATAGGGAATAAAAACACCAGACATCGGCTGAGGAGAAAAACGCAATTAGTTAAACTTTAATTAATTATAGTTCGCGTAAACGCAGAGAGTGCAGCGTAAAGCAAGAAAACACAATGAGTTTCTTCGGCAAAATGTTTGGTGGCAAAAAGGAGGTGGCCCCGACGACGGGCGAGGCGATACAAAAGCTGCGCGAGACGGAAAATATGTTGATAAAGAAACAAGAATTTCTCGAGTCCAAAATTGAGGAGGAGTTAAATACAGCACGCAAGAATGCATCCAAAAACAAAAGAGGTATGTGGTGAGTCTGTCTGTCTGTCTGTCTGCCTTTCTCCCTGTCTGTCCAGTGAATGGCATCCGGGGGGTTGATTGAAAAGTTATGACTCATTATTTGTGTTGCTTTGTTATTGTTTTTGTTGCAATCAAAAACAGAAAAAGAAAAAGAAAAGAGATAGAACATAGAAACCCCATTGCCATGCTAGAGATAAAAACATCAAGTAAATTTATGATATGTACATTTCTTCGCCTTTCTTAACCCTTGCTTGCCATCTAATCACGGATCTCGGATCCCGGAACAACAACAACAACAACAACTACATAAATCGCATAATTAAAGAACGTAATATAAAAACATTGATTCAAAGCTTGCAAAAAAAATATCATAGCATAAATTTGTTATTTTTTTTCATTTCATTTAAATAATTTTTTTTTAAATTTAAACATGAAATTATAAAATTAAATATAATTAAATATATTTTTTAATTTAATATAATTTTTATAAATTTAAAAATGAAATTCTATCAAAATTTTTATATGCCATTTTTTTCTAAAACTAATTTAATTTTTGTAAATTAAATCAGTATATTTTCAATCTTAATTTAAAATTAAATGTTGTTTTTTATTGAATTTGTTTTTTCTCGTACAAGTTAATAAATAATCTTTCATAAATTGATTTAAATATGAAAATAAATCCTATTTCGAATTAAAAGTTTTGGCTTATTAAATTTTAATTTACCTTAACGAATAAATAAAAAATCTAAATATGAAAATAAACTTTACATTTTCAATCATATTTAAAATTTAATTTTGTGATTTATTAAATTATTCTATACTCTTACGAATTAATAAATAATCTTCATTGAATCTTTCCAAATTCATGTTATTATATATTTTTTAATTTATAATTTAATTTTTTAATTCAAATGCGAAACATAAACTGCTAATTCGTTATCTAATTTTAAATTTGTGATTATATTTTGATCATAAATAAATAAACAACATTGAAGTAGGCGAAGCTTGCAAAATTGTTCAGCACATTCTCAAATCATTTGTTCACTTTATGCGTTATCACAAATTAAATTAGCTGATTGTGTTATATTTTTATTTCATAAGTTAATGATTTATTAATTTTTTAAATAAACAACATTTAATTGGGCGAGATAACAAAATTTGTCATCAAATCCTTATAAATTTATTGCCAAAATCTATTCTTAAATTTATATTTTAATATCTGAGATTATATACGAAATTTGAACTGTTAATGTAAACTGTCTAATTTTATACTTAAATTTATTGTTTATTTAATTTTGTAGAATAAATAAATTAACATCATTGAATTGGGAGGAGATAACAAAATTGTTCATTACCTTCTTTAATCATTTGTTAACTTTAAATTAAATTTAATAACTGATTTTGGTTTATTTTTTCTAATACATTTTTGATTTGTTCATTTTAAAATAAATAAACATCGTTGAATTGGGCGAAGATAGCAAAATTGTTCAGCACATTCCCAAATTATTTGTTTACTTTTAACGTTATCTCAAATTAAATTCGCTGATTTTGTGTTTATTTTGTAGTGGCTTTGCAAGCGCTCAAAAAGAAGAAGCGACTGGAGAAGCAGCTACAACAAATCGATGGCACACTGTCCACCATTGAGATGCAGCGTGAGGCGTTGGAGAGCGCCAACACGAACACTGCCGTCTTGACCACAATGAAGAATGCGGCCGATGCACTGAAGCATGCTCATCAACACATGTGAGTTGCCATTTAAATACCATCTAAATATTATATATATTAATAATATCAATTCCAGGGATGTGGACAAGGTGCACGACATGATGGACGACATTGCCGAGCAGCAGGATGTGGCCAAGGAAATATCGGATGCCATTTCGAATCCTGTGGCCTTTGGCGCCGATCTCGATGACGAGGATCTGGAGCGGGAACTCGATGAACTCGAACAGGAGAACTTTGATAAGGAAATTATTGGCATACCCGAGCCGACGCCCACGTTGCCCGAAGCACCTGCCGAGGACTTGCCCGAAAAGGCCAAGGAGAAGAAAAAGGCGCCACCTGCAACGACAGCGGCCTTGGCCGACGATGGTGAATACCCTATAATTTATATACCTTTAACTCTGTACAAATTTAAGCTTTTTATTTGCTTTACTTTTCAGATGATCCAGATGTCAAGCAATTGCTGCAGTGGGCCAACTAAAAGAAGCCTCTCGAAATCTCCTTTCCAACTCCCCCGTCATTTGTTGTTTTGCAAGTTTTTAAACCAACAGTTTCTTTTGTTGCAATTGAATCCTCGATATATATTAATTAAGAACAAATTCACAAGTTGGCATCAAATTCAATTTGCAAATTATCATTATATAAAAATAATAATTAGCAATGTGATTTTATAAATAACAATAAAAAATAGTCAGGCCACAACTTCACACAACAAAAAACACACACTAAATAATTAACTATATTTAATGCAACATTATAAACATTCTATTTTTTTTAAATTCTTTCATGCGCTTTATTTGAAATTGAAATTTAGTTCAACATTTGGAAACACAACGAAGAAATTATTTAAAATAAATTAAATACATGACTTTAAGCAAAGCTGAAACAAAGAAAACTCATTAAGATTCATTGGAAAAGTTAGCTTTGGCAAGACGAAGTTGTGATACCCTTGCAGATGCATTTTTGGGAATTTTTGGAAAAATTAAATGTATTTTTAATCAATTTATCCGCGGATAGTTTTTAAGAAAGCTATTAGATATAGTAATCCGATACATCCCACACTGGCTGCAACTTAAAGATGGATATAACACAAGTTAAAAAAATAAAAAATTATCTGAATCAAAGGGAAATGCTCAGATATATATTTTATTTTTGATTTTGAAATATCCTAGAAACAGAATACATTTTTATTTCAAGTTTATTTAATAAATACATTATTTCAAATCATATTTCTTATCTGAATTCATAAAGATATACAAAATTGTTTAATCTCAATTTTTTATTTAAAAATCATAGAATACAAAATTAAATTGAGGATTATTTTCTTATTTTTAAACTAAAACTTAAAGAAACTAAATATCATTTTCAATTTTTTTTATTAAATCTCAAAAATTACGAATTTCAATAAAAAAAACAGAAATATATGAAATATTGTGATTTTTTGTGTTAGAAAAACTTTAAAATTATTGATATTTTTTTTGCAATGATTTTTTGAATACAAAATTATGTACGGAGTAAAAAAGTTATACTTGAATTTAATGAGAGAAATATCAGAAACTATTTTTGTTTAATATTTATTTATTTTAAAATGAATAATCAATAATCATCATAATTTGACTTACACTGACTTAATTCTTTGCTCTATTGCCTATTTTTATAAAGTGTTACAAACTGCATGACAAAATTCATATACCCTCTCAGGCAGAGTATACAAACAAATCTGATAATCAACCGGTGGAAAATGCACACAAAGAAAGTGTCAGATAAGGGGTGTGGGGGAGGAGGGGAGAGGGAGGAAGTTGTCAGCAGCAGCGAAGCGTCGCACAGTGGGGAGATTTGAATAAGTTTTGGGCACCCGATGCGATGTGACATGCATAACAATTAATTAGCCCAGTGTCTGTTGTTGTTGTGCTGTGCGTGTTACATTTGGTTGAGTAATTTTTGGATTCGGCGATTACAACAAAATACAAGAGTGGAAAACAGAAAAAATCCGATTGCAAATCCGTTGGACAGTCCAATTTATTTTCTGTTGTTTTTGTTTGTTGACTTTGTCAACGAAGTTGGCCGAATTTATTCAAATTCAGTTGAATTTCGTGTGAGGAAGCGTGCGGTGCTTTTTATTGGTCCGTCCAATTAGCTTAAATCGAAGCAGTTGCAATGGACAAATATGTTTTAATTGCAGTCGCATTAATTTTAATGGTAAGTGTGCAATTAACGCACCATTTACGATCCACAAGCTACCATCCACACTCCACTAAACATCATTCATCAGTCACCTTCCACAACTAGTTAACAGTGATTCACCATCCACAAACTCAACTTGCATCCAACCACTTTCCACACATTCCCAGCCCAACTGTTAACAGCACATTAACATTGTTCTTGTCTTTCCAGTGTCTGCAGCTTCCAACGTCACAGGCGACTTTTCACGAGTTTGACTTTTCCAACGTCGACCTGGTGAATTTTGAATATTTCAAAAATCTAGCATCGCAGGATCCACGCACCGCAGCTCAAGCGAATCCCATACTGGAGCACTTTCAGAAGAAGAAAGCCGTTTTGGATTACATAGAGCGTTTGTTTCTGGGCAACTCGCCGTTCCAGCAACCGAGCGAAATTCCCTTCGATCCACATTTCGGACGCGCCTGGCGGCCAACATATGAACGCAAATTTGGACGCCGTGGCGAGCGTTTAATTGCGGCTCTTGGCTCTGGTGGCGCCGCTATCCGAGAGGTTTTTGTACCACAAATTCGATACCATCGATACCACAAACCAAGTTGAATTTATAAACAATAGTATTTTGTACATTTAGTGAGTTTGTGTATTTATGGAATAAACTTAGGCACTACACGCGACGTTTCTGGGTGGATATGTAGAGCACGTTGTTGCCGCGTATAAAGGCGTCGCCATATTTGTTCTTCAGCTGGCCGTTAACGTATTCCTCCGTCTGGTCTAAAGCGATGTTCATGTAACCATCCAAACAGGCCAAAACACCTGTTAAAACAGAGAATTGTCATTGAATTTGTATTTGCCGGCAACGCACAGTATGTCAAGTAATTATTTTGACAAGGCAAAAACAATGCACGTATTTATTTTACATACTAAAAACTTGTAAGCCGCAACTTCTTTTTGCCATAAAAACATGTTTTTCTTTTGCTTTGTCCGCACAATTACTTGACCCACTGTATTCCCACCTCGATAGTCCACGCCGTTGTTTAGCTTTACGGCAACTGGACGGCCGTGTATTTGATTGATAAACTGTGATAGCGCCTCCTTGCGTGACATTTTATTGGTATTAGTTGTGTTTAATTAATATTTAATTGCAGTTAAAATTGATAAACATTCACTAAATGATTTGCGTCTGTTCGGCTTCTTCTTCTTCGTTTACTTTGCCAACTGCCATTCACAATAAACACAAACAAACATTCACGCAGAAAAACAACATGATTACTGCAGCGCCATCTGCCGACATTTGGTGCTAAACATGCCACTTGGCAGCAACTGTGTGTATGTATGCTGTATTTGGGCTCCCAGGTTGCCACACGTTGGAAAACAGTGACGCCAGCTGTTGTGTTATTGTGAAACGTTCGAACGCCACCTATGGCTTGATTTTAAAAATAAATTTCAAAATCACTTTTATTGCGCGCTAAATTTGAAATGGAAAAACGTGAAATTTTTAAAAATTTATTTAAAAAAGCTGAGAATTAATTTCAAAAAAAAAACAAAATCCAAAATTAGGTAAAATAATTAACTTTATTTAGAAATTGGTTTTGGTGGCAAAATTGAGAAAAAACCCCAAAAAAATTGAGAAATAACAGGGAATTTGAGAAACAACAAATATCAATAATTCGAGAAAAATTCTACAATATCTCTGACACAAATTTCAAAGCTCTAGCTCAAAAAACAAAAAAGTTGACTTTTTCGGCCAAAAAAACCAATGTCCAAAAATTGACATTTTTTTTGGCCGGGAGTTGAAAGAAATTAAATCCGACTTTGTGTAACAAACAAATGCCAACGAATATAAATAAATTTAAATAATTAATTGGTAGTTTACCAAACAAATCGGTTGCAAGAAGTGCCAATTTCAACTTTCAACTCTTGCAGACAGAACGAGCACGAACTTGAGCAGCGAGCGACGAAGAAACAACAAGCGACAAGAAAAAAACATACAAAAACCTAATTCTGAAGCACGTCGTTCGTCGATGAGTTCACGATAATAGGTTGTTAGAGTTTAGTGCAAACGTTTCAATGGTGCGGAATTCGTGGAACGTGCCCCACTTGTCGACCCTGGGTCCTGGCACTCGGGGAGCATCCAGCCCAGATTGTCGCCTCTGGGGTTCGGTTCGTCTGATGTGCCTTTTTATCTAATGTTCTACAAATGGCCATTGCGCAATATGCTTGGATTGGTCATTTTGCGCATGGTCAAATCACGTCCAGAAGATGCACTTTTGTACTCCGCGGAATATCAACTGAATAATCTCACAGCAACGCCAAATTGTGGCAATATTGTATTCGAGCATTCATCATCTTTCTCTGCATTCGATGTTGGTGAGGCAAGTGTGTGCAGTTATCCAGCTTATTTGTCGATCTATATCGATATTTACTTACAGACTGGCGATCTACCATGGATGGAAACTGACGTTTCCCGGCACATTTTACTATGGCTACATTTTGTTTATTTGAAAAATGCATTTAGTTTTAAAATGTATTTTATTAGTATTATTTTAATATAGTTAACTTGTAAATCAACTTATAGATAGCACTGGCCACTTATTGCATTTTACCCAGGTCAACATCAAATACATAAATTAAAGATATAATTAAATTAATATGTATAGTAATGATAATAATAATTAATGTATGCCTTCCAAGGGTGTGTAGGTTTTGTATTGATACAATTCAGGTCCGCCGTAGCCATAAAGCAGTTTTCCCTTTCCATTTTCATCGTAGTAAGGATAACGGTATTTGGGTCTGTTGGAGAAATTGTTTGTTTAGATTTTGTTCAAAAATATTCACTTAAAAAGTTGCTTACCTTTCAAAATACTGGAAATTTGGTGCTTTCGGTTGAACTGTGCTTGAAGTGTGTGCAACAAATGCAACAATTAGCAAAATTAGCTGCAAAAAAACAACAAAATTTAAAATAATATAAAATATATTAAATAAAAAATAATAGTTTATTCAATGATGTAAATTTTAAAATAAAGATGTTAGTAATTTTAAAAATTATTTATTGTATGCATGAAAAATTTAAATTAATGCCGGCTCATTAGTTCAGTGTGTCAAAAATAAACATAAAAATTTGTTATAAATGAACAACTAAAAGTCTTGCATGAGCTGTAATGAAGTAAAAGCAACAACAGCGATTACAGCAACAACAACAACTACGGTTGTTGCCATCGTTATGCAAGAGCAACAACAAAGATAATAACAACAACAATTACCACAACAAGTGCTTTGCCTCAAGATTATGACACATTTCGCTATCTCTTAAATTGGTCAGCCTAGCTTACAGCAAAGAGAGCGAGAGAGCGCGCCAAAAGAGAGCGAATGAGCGTGTGAAGCGGAAAAGTCGCTGCCGATCATTGCGAAATTGGGCAACGAGCACAATTTCAAGGTCTCCCGAAGAGAGTTTACAAATTTGGCACGACATCCAATCAAAATGTGTCGATAAGTCGGACAGACAGACGGACTGGCAGAAGTAAAGAGAATTTCATCCAATTGATAATTCCAGTCACGGCGCGCCGTTGGACACTTTTCTTTTTGGTGCGACTTTCGCGCAGGCGTACGACACGGAAATTGTGTCAGCGTGCGACTTTTGCTTTGGCCATGTTAATTGAGGGGGTCAACAAACAACCGTTTTAAAGTTTTAAAGTTTTAAAGTGAAATGCAACAATTTTCAAACAATTGTCTGACTTACGGGCAACAGCAGCGCATTCCAATTTGCCATGGCTACTCACAAAATGCAAAAAGTTTAATTTTAAAAAACCAAATAACTAAAATTTACTTTTAAAAACGTTAACGGTAAATATATATTCGTGCAACGCGCTTAGTGGTGTTGTTTACCGCACGCGTTTTGTTTGGTCACTGAATTCCAGTTGAGCCAAGCAACTGCTGAAGAGCACGCAAGCTTGTCGTGAAAGCTCAACACTCAAGAGAGAGTGGGAGAGAGAGAGAGCTTAACATGAAAGCGAGGCTTCAGTGCAGCATAAGTTCCAGCTGTTGATCCAGAATTACATGCATATGTTGCTCTTAACAGCGATCTAATGAAAGTGAAAGTCCTGTCTGTTAAGTAACAGCTGAGCTGTTAAGGCAATTAAACATTTCTTTAACAGCGCTTCCTGACTGAACTGCCGAACATATTTTAATGCAGGAAATTCAAAAAATACTTTTTTCTTTTGCGACACCATTAACTAAAATTAACAACAACAAAAAAACTTTATATTTGTAAATTTTAACAACATTTTGGTGGTCAAGCTGACGTGAGCCAAAGCACGTACAAGCTGTAAGTGCTGAAGAGAGCGTGGGCGAGAGAGAGAGAGAGAGAGAGCGGGATTGGGAGTGGGAGTTTAAGAGAGACGCGCCGTCGCTCAGCTGTTAAACTGTTGATTGCAGCGCAAATATAAATTGAGGAATTGAGGCCAAATAACTTAAGTGGATGTTAGTTGTTGTTGTGGATGTCTTTGCTTTTCTGGTTTCGCCTCAAGTGGATGACGATGATGATGATGATGTTGTGGATGTTGTCGATGACGATCAAAGACGTTATGTAACTTCTGCAACAATAAAACGCCCAACCAGTTTTTGTTGCTATCTCTGTCTCTGTCTTTCCTCTCTTCATCTTGTGCCATTTTCAACATTTGGCTCGTCTTGCACACTTTCTTAACGGCCCGGCTTAAATGCTCGTCAATCGTATTTGATACGTTTTTGTTTTGTTTTTTTGAATCACAGGTGGCAGCAATCTATGCAAAAACAAATGGTCGCACTTAGTTCCGTCTGAGATTAATACAATTTCGGCACTGTCATAAAAATATGACATTAAAATAATACGTATACGTAAATTACACTAATCAACATAGTTTACATTTTTGCTTGGTAAATTATAACAAAAAACAAAGCCCATATTTTTAAAATCATAAAATGAGCCAAATATTTATAAAAATATTTTCTATGGTATGCATTTTTTTGTTTTAAAAATTCACTTTAAAAATTTCTGTATCCTTAAAGAGTTTTTTTTTATTATTAATTATATAAATTGTTTGACTTATTTTAAAAATGTATTGTCAATTAATTTTTCTTAAATATTCAGATTTTTTGAAGCTTTTTCAGAGTTAAGGTCGATTTTTTAATTATTTCACAAGAATTTTACAAGCGATTTGAAAATGATTCGTTATGTGTTTACGTAAATTACACTAGGCAACATAATTTTAATATTTTATAAAAATGATAAAAATATTATTTAAAAAATTATTTATGGTACAAAATTTTAAAAATTTGTATTATTTATTAGAATATATTATTATTAGTTTTAAGAATTTAGATTTTTTGAAGCTTTACCAGTGGTGAGGTTGAATATTTAAGTATTCCCTCAAAATTGTACAAGTGATTTAACAAAATTTCTTCTAGTGTTTTTCGGGTTTCATATTCATCAGATTATTAAGTTTCATAAAAGATAAAAGTTTTCTGTTACCTAGTGTAAGTAATTCAAAGTCTGTGTGCACTTGAAGACTGAAGAAGACGCCAAGGTCGAAAGCCTCAAGCCTCGAATTCAATTCCGCTGAAGGTAATTTAAATGGCTTTAAACAAATTTGAGTCAAATTGTAAACATTCAAAATTTGCTTGCAACACTTTTAATCTATGAATCTATTAGTGTCTATTGTTGTATGCAGATATTCAATATATTTCCTCAACTGCAACTAAAGCTCTCTCTCCCTCTCCCTCTCTCTCTCCTCCTCTCTCTCTTCTCTGCGTGTTTGTTATTCCATAGTTGTTTTGTTTGCTAAACAAGAAGTACGAGTATTTCTTTCATATATGTATGTACATATGTATATGTATTTTTTTTATTTTTAAATATTTTTCTTCTTTTTCTTGTGTTGTTGGCGGTTGGCTGCGTTTTATGCAACGTCGCGATTTGGTTTGGTTTAGTGATCAATGGTCCAGTGACTCGTGCGGGTTGCGGGCTCCAACAAATTACACAAAAAACAGGGTATTAAAAACAACAGCAACAAGTGTAGAAGATGTTGCAAATGAGATTCGTGTTTTTGTTTATCGTAAGTGTGAAAGTTCAAGTAATTTGCAAAAACATGCAAAAACATATCTAATACGGTGTTTACTGAATATTTAACCCAAGAGTCAATGAATATTATAGAGTCAGCTAAAGAGTTGAGCAATAAAAACTTGAATATATATTTAAATGTATACTCGCGATGCTCAAAGTGCTTCCATATCTAAGGAAAATCTATATAGAGTGTATTAAAATGCATTAATAAATGGGAAATTATGTTTAAATGAAAGAAAATGTTTAATATTAATAAAATATAATATTGAATAATATTGAGAAATTATAAAATTCATAACAAATACGCTAAAAATGTTTTGATATCCAAAAACCAAATTACAAAATAATATAAATAAATGATGCCATCTAAAAAACAAAACATTAATAATACTATATTATCAATCAAAGCTAAAAGCCATAAGATATATATACATATATAATTTATTTATTAAGATATGAGACTCACTTAGTATGAAATAATATCTTCCACAACAAATATGAAAATAAATTAGTAATCATTTAAAAGTCAATAAAGTCAATAAACAAAATTTACTAAATATTTCAGATTAAATACATTGAATTTGATTCATGTTGCATACTTTTAGGATGTGCTAAAATAAATATACATACGATATCACCTTTGTATTTTATTAAACGATGCGCCGAAAGTATGCTGCACTTTTTAATTAGGCGTTTATATTAAGACTGAATTTAGATAGCAAATTAGAATCGCTTTAAATCTGTGAATTAAATTTAATTATCTCACTCTCTCTCCCTCTCTCTCTCTCTCTTATTCTCTCTCTCTTTCTCTCTTGTAGTGCACCTTTGTACTGTTGGGCAGTCAAACGACAGATGGTTTTATAATACGTCTTATTACCGAAACATTGCAAAATAATGTTGCAGGTGAACCTGTAACTCACGTGCGCACAAATTGGGACTTTGATCCGGAGGCGGCAAAGAAAGCGCGTGCCCTGTACTACGAGGTGAGATTGAAGAGTTCAAGACAGCTTAATAAATAATAATAGCTTCTAAAGTAAAAGTAAATCAATAAAATTCTAATTCACAGAAAAATGGTTTTCGCTCAGAGAAATTCATAGAGAGTCTTGGAATCGGACTCGATGGGCAGCATGAGCAGCGTCGTCTGGAGCAGCAGGAACGGGATGTGGGACGTCTGAATGGAGAACACTTTATCAACTTTCCAGCTTAGCTTATGAATTTCTAAAGGGGTAAAGTGTAGTGAGGGAGGGAGGGTAGAATAAATCCTACACTGAAAAAAAAGACCACTTTCTAAAATCAAGAACATTCATCTTAAAAATTATGTTCTTGAAATAAGAATATTTTAAGACCAAATTACTATAACTAAGAATATTAATCTTGAAAATCGTAAATTCTTAATATAAGAATAAAAGTCTTAAATTTAAATATTTTGTTCTTAATATAAGACCATTCTAAGACCAAATTACTAAAACTAAGAATATTAGTTTAAAAAATGTTAAGTTCTTAATATAAGAATAAAAATTAGATCTTTTTCTCTCAAAATAAGAACAAAAATCTTAAAAATTGTTCACTTCTTGAAACCAATAATTCACAACTGGTTCTGGCTTCTCAAATATGACATTAGGCTTGGATCGCTGGTCAAGTCAGCACAACGGTACTGATGATAGAGATCGGCATCTCTTGAAACAGCTGTATACCGAGCCATGCTCCTTGCGTTCTGCAAGTGTTTTGTGTATTGTTTTTGTTGTTTAGTGTCAAATCGACATTACTAGACCTCAAGTTAACTTAAACTTAAGTCATGCTTCTTAAATTGTTAAGAAGCTTAATCTTAATTTAAGATTTTTTGTCTTGAGTATTCAAAAATTTTTGGACTTAAAATAAGAACACATAATCTTAAAAAAATAATACATTTTATTCTTATAATAAGATTTGTGGTCTTGAAAATATAAGAATTTATGGTCTTAAAAATAAGAACTTGGTCTTAATTAAAATGTTCTTAGAATCAAGATGTGTTTTCTTATTTCAAGATTTTCATGTTCTCGACGCATTTTTTAGACCAATGTTCTTAGTTCTGAGACCAAAATCTTGATTTTAGATCCTTTTTTTTATCAGTGTAGATGCACATATCTAGCGCATTGTCATCATTTTAATTTGCTGCGATTAATTGTCATTAATGTGCTTCACAAGGATTTGCATAATTTGCCAACGTTACACATATTGTATGTGAATTCAACTGCCAGGCTTATTCTTAATGGCACTTCAGAGAATAGGGGGGAAAAAGGGGGTAAAAGGGGTAAAAAGGGAGGTAGCTGCATGTTGTTGTGGTTTTAATAAACGTTATTAGCGACTGGCAACTGCAACTGGCAACTGCAAATTGCGGCAATTACATTTCGCCAAAGCGAAAGCAAAAGCAGCTACTTTCATAATTTCATAATGCTGCGCATAATTGAAGCCAATTTTACAGCCAGTCTCTCTCTTTCACTCTCTATCTCTCTTTCATTCACTCTCCCTCTCTCTTTCTCTCGCTCGCTGTCTCTCTTTGCGGCTGTAATCAGGACAATGCGCGAGCGACGAGGACAACAAAAGATTGACAACACCGATAAGTAGGCTACAATAAATTGCACACAATTTACAGGTGATTCGAACGCATTCCGAATTCCGCTTTCAGCAGAATTTTAATCAACCAAATTAATGCAATTAATTGAATATAAAATGTTAAAATAAATGTTGAAAATATTTTAAATATTAATAATTATAATGTTTTAATTTTTAAGTTAATTTTCATTTAATTATTTATTAAAATATAACAACACTTAAGACTTTTTGGAAATGGAAAATAAATTTGTTTATTGTGTTTTGTGACTCCGAAAAGATTAAATCTCTTATATTTAAAAGAGGCACACAAAATCTCACAAAATCGATTATTTTTATTATATTCTAAAAAATTTGGCTTTAAATGTCAAAAAGACTTTCGTTTCTTTTACATTTTTCGTCACTTTACATTGTTGAGAAATGCAGTCGAGATTGAAAATGAGAACAGCTCGGAAAAAAGGCGAAATTAACTCAACAATGGGCAATGAGAAGCTGCAAACGGAAATTAACTGGCGTGCATGCTGACAAACTGCATCAAATAAATGAAATTACGCACAATTTGGCAATGGGGAAAGGGCATAAAAATGTGGGGGAAAAGGTAAAAGCGGAAGATGTGCGGAAATGCATAAATTACAAGTGTAAATGAGGCGAAAGTTCGCAGAGGGGAAAATAAAGAAAATGTCAACGTATGCGATACATTAAAACCATAAAATTGTTTAATAAATTGTTAATAACACATTGTAAACAGTTTGTCGATAAGAATGCCGTGAGAATTATGGGAAGCATCAACAGTTGTTGTTTTATGACACTAATTGAATACACGAGAAAATCAAAGAGATAAGAGATAAGAGGCAAACCCAATAATACAGTACAGTTCAAGTTTTTATTAAAGTCAAATATGTGTAATACAATCATAATAATAATGATGATGATATGCAGGGACAGTAAATGATCAGTCTTATCAGCAAAAGCAACAACAGCAACATCAAATAAAATATTTAATAATCTAAAAAAAGAAGAGAATTGATAGGTGAGCTATCACATTCATTCGGGCTTATCAACATGGCTTCAATCAATTGGCCCGTTGTTGGGTATTAACATTCATTCTGTGCCGATTTTCGCCTGACATCAATTGCTGTGAAAGCGGATTATTTGTTGTCATAAAAATGAAACATCACAAATTTATATACTTACTACCCCATTCTTTGGGGAAAGGGGCGCGAATGTGCAACTGGGAACTGGGAACTTGGCTGCGAAATACGAGTATGTGATGGAATTAATGCTCTGATATCATTAGCTAGCTAAAGTCACACACAAATTGCGTAATGTGCTTCATTAGGCGACATTTATTGCAGTGTATTGCAGTTGATTATTGAAAAAATTCGTAAATTAAATGAAAAGCGTAAAATAACTGGAAAATGATGGCTAAAATTTAAGCTAGTAAAATAATGATAATAAAAATGCAGCAATAGCAAAAGGAAAACTATGAAAATGAATCATAAAAATAAAATAGTAGTAAAAATGTTCATATTTGTGAAAAACACTGAAAAGTTTTAAACAAATAAAATTATAATACAAAGCAATAAATCATTGAAAAATAAGGCCATAAAAATAATTAAAATGCATCAAAACCATAAAAACTAAGAAAACTATTAAAAAAAATGGGTATTAAAAAAAAAGTTTGAAAAACAAAGAAAATTTTTAAATAATAATTTCATACAAATTTAAGCGAAATTCAAGCGAAAGCGATTTCTGTGGCACCCCAGAATATAAACGCTTAATGCTAGCGCTGGATTTTGTAGCTTTTAACAAATTAGCTAATTTAATGTTATTTAATTTTATTATTTTACATTCTAGCTTTCTTCTAAATTATTCATTAGTCAAAATTAACTTAGTGTATAAACAATACACATTTAGATTTTAAAGTTATTTATTTAATTTTTAATTTAAATCAGTTTTCAAACTTGTTTTTTATATTAAATTGGTAGTTTTTGGGATTTTTTTAATTAATTTTATTTTGTACTTTTTAATTTTAATTTTTTTGTTCTGGATTTTTATTGTAATTATATATTATGTACTACATTCTATTATAATCTCTTTTTTTCAAGAAAAAAAGAACTGTCAAAAAAAGATCAAGCTTAAATACGTCAATTTCGCCTGCGAAATTGTAGAGAATTCGAATTTGGGAACAGTAAACCTGTTGATCTGTGCAATGACATTGCAAACGGATATGTTTATAGTTCTATTTGTATGAATTGCAAAATGAATGGATTATGTTTAGACATCAATTTATATGCCCTGGCTAGACATTGCATTAGTTGAAATCAAAGCAACGACAATGAAAATGCCGTGTTGTTCCCGATTCCCCAACCATTTATTGTCCAGTTGTGCAAATCACTTAAAATAAACCACAAAATGGAGAAAGGGTACGAAAGGGGAAGGGAGGGAAAGAGTAAGGGTAAGGGTAAAGTATTGGTATTATGCAAGTGCCTATTAAAAGCATTCTCAGCATTTTGTTGCCGCTTATTGGTGCACTGCACCTGCAAGAGGGCGTGGCAGGGGGGCGGTGAGAGTGGGGAAAGGGGCCAAAGTTGAATTTCTTAATGCATTTCCGTGGCACAATTGAAGTCAAATCTCGAGCCAAGGACTCGCTGCAGGCGACGGCTAATGTACAACAACAACAACAATCAGAGCAACAACAACAATAACAAACACAACAACAACAACAATTTGTTAGACTCTTGCTGCATGTGGCATGCAACTAAAAAAGGCAAAGAACAAAAACAAAAATAAATGCAAAAATCCACGTTGTCCTTTTTCCTGCACATTATTTTTTGCATTAGCTCTGCGCATAAAATGTAATTTATAAAATGTAATATAATATCAACAGCATAAACACACACACACACATACACACACACACACACACACACATACAGTGAACACAGTTGGGACACAAACAATGCCATAAACATGGCCATAATATCAATCTAGCTTTTGTCCTTGTGGCTGCTGATGTTGGCGACCTGCTGCTGTTAACTTACCCCTACCCCTGCCCCTTCTCCACCCTTTCCTCTCCCTCTTCCTCCTCCCTTCCTCCACAATTTCTTTCCCCTTCTTCAGCTCAAGCTGCTGCTTCTGTTCGCAGCATTTATTTTATTTCATTAAAATGAGCAAAAATTCATTTTGCTCGCTTTCTATCTACCTCACCCCTCTCGCACTCTCTGTCTGCCATCTCTTTCGCTCGCTGCGGGCGCATTATCCTTGTGCTTTTTTCTCTCTGCATTTTGATTCGAGCATAATTACAATCCTTGCAGTCCAATTTTAATTCTATCATTGCGCCCGCATCTGTCACTGACATTTAGTTGACGTTGAGTTGAGTCGAGTTTTGTCTTTGTTGAATTTTTGCATTTGATTCTTGCAATTATAACTCATGTTCGGGACAGTTACTCATCATACACAGTGCGGAAAATAATTTTTTTGATAGGACTTAAAAAAATTCACCAATTTTATTTTGCTAAAAATAAATACCTATTTTTGGCTTTATTTTAATTTATCTAACATTATTACAGTTTGTGACTCAGAGCAAGTTAAATATATTTATAATAATGATATACAATAGGTTAAACAGTTCTCATAAATACTGTACATAATAATAAATATATTCACATATTTTATTTATATATAAAAAATCTTTTTTTTGCCTGTTTTTATAAAAAGATCTTATAGTATAAATTTAAGTGATGATTTCCATTTGCTTTAAATATATTTAAATATTAATAAAAAAAATATGTGATTTGATTTTTTCTTTATCAAAATTCTTTTTTGACTAACTGTGCAATTTTTTTTAAGTCCTTGCATGTCCTTGCATGCCTGCCTGCCAACTCAATGGCTAAATTCATTCGATAACTTGTCTTCTCACATGCTTCTAAGCCAAGTTTGTTGGTAAATATGTATGTTAATGTCCTCGACTAATGCATTATGTGAACTCTTGTTGTTGTCCAATTTTATTGCCACTGTTGTTGTTGTCGAATATATTTTTATTGTTGTTGTTGTGGTTGTTGCTGTTAGTTTCTTGGCATTGTTAAGCGTATTAGACATAAAAAATATAACACACAGTAAAATGTGAATTTAAAAGGCTTAAACTTGGAATTGATTTTGATAATCAATAGATTTGCAAGTGATTCAGTAAAGAGTTGTATTTTGATAATATCATTAACACCATTAAGCATTAGAGTGATCGATAATATTATTAAAATATTTATAATATTCACAATTATATATGTTTAATATAAATATATGTTTTATATATGTTTTCATTAGTTTAAAGTTCAGCTGTTACTCAAAATTGTAACAATGTTTCAGTTTCCCTTTCAGTTACTCTAATCAGTTTTAAAAGTTAATTACTGATTTTTTGAATTAGCTTACCTATTAATTATTTATTCAATTAATTTTATTTATTTTCCCAATATTCTTTTAATCGACTGCTTTTGTTAAATGCTTAATAAATAAGTGACTACTATTTGGCTACAGCTATCAATAAAACCAAATAAATTAATTGGAAAATGAAAACTGAACCAAATGTATTAGGGGGTCTCTGCTAAATTTATTTTTATTAATTTTCAGAGCTTTGCAATTTTATTAAATGCTTAACTAAATAATGCAGAGTTCATTTAAAATTCAATAAAAGAAGCTAACAGAACTATCAAATATTTCACCAAAACTTACAGTAATCACCCTCTTGAAGAGAATGGTAATCTAGACTTCAGAGTCGACACAATCCGAACAAATATCACCCGAATAACTATAGCTTCGTCAGATACTATCTATAATACCTTGAAAATTTTTTTAAAAATTGTCTAATAACTACTCACAACTTCTAAGTACTCACAATCCGTGTGATTGCTAAATAAAATTCTGATATCCTTGCTTTGCATTTGACTTCCGAATCTGAATCTGAATCTGCATAGCAAAAAGGGAAATGAATATAAATCGTGATATCCTTAACAGAAATTTAAATTCGTTTTTATTACCATCTTCAGTTCTATCTGTCTCGCTTACAGTGTTTATCTATCTCTTTTTGACTAACTGCAGCAAATTATAGTCATCATTTGAAAAGTCATTGCAACATTTCCGTAACTTTTTCCTTCTCCTTCCTTCTTCACTTTTGGCTGCTTTGCACTCGAATTCACTTGATTACAAAGTAATTTATTGGAAAAACAGGCGACCAAGCAAAGCACAGAGAGAGAAAGAGAAGGAGAGAGTGAGAGAGTGAGAGAGAGAGAGAGAGAGAGAGATAGAGCTTCGTCTGGCCCTTCAGCTTATCCGCTGTGCATACAAAATGCGGCAAATCCCAAAAATCAACAAACAAATGAAAAGAAAATTCAATAAAATACGTTAAGGCAAGAAGAAGAAGAAGACGAGCTAGAGCAAACTCTTGTGTGTGTGTGTGTGTGTGTAGAGTGGGAAAAAGCACAAAAAAGCAGATGAAGAAATAAAAATGGCAGATGGAAAACTTGAGGCGCAAACTAATTACAACTCTCTGCCTGAATCAGAATCGGAATCAGAAACTGAAACTGCGACTTCCAAGTGGGCGTGTTGCGTATACGCCCCGTTTATCCAAAGTGTTGCCACTTTCATTCTTTTGCCACATTTCTTTTTAAGGCGCATTTAATTGCGTATGCAATGCGTGTCCTTTTCAAAGCAAATGCTTGAAACCCACACACACACTGAGAAAAAAAGTTCCTTTAAAAATTAAGGTAATAAATTTAATGTTTTTGTTTTTTTTACTCATATATTTTTTAAGGTTTAAGAATGGATGGATATATTAAGGATTAAATTATTAGATTAATGCCTTACGTGAATCAAATATTAAAATAGTCAGAAAAGCCAAAAAGTATATGCTTTTTAGTGCAAAATTCATATATTAATTTAAAAATTTAAACAACTAATTTTTTGATTTTTTACTCGTATATTTTTTAAGGAAGGTATTAAGGATAAAATTATTAAATTAATTCCCTATTTCGAATCAAATATTAAAACTGCCAGAAAAGCCAAAAAGTATATGCTTTTTAGTGCTAAATTCA
This sequence comes from Drosophila subquinaria, assembly GCA_037043405.1. NCBI lineage: Eukaryota > Metazoa > Arthropoda > Insecta > Diptera > Drosophilidae > Drosophila > Drosophila subquinaria. The sequence continues at coordinate 184,070 of JBAMBL010001607.1, forward strand.
TATAAGATTTTCTTTCTTATACAGATAAAAATCATTTAAAAATGTAAGCAAACAGTTTTTTTTTATTTTTTATTCGTATATTTTTTAAGTTATGTATTAAAGATTAAATAATTAAATTAACTCTTTATGTGAATCAAATATTAAAGTATGCCAGTAAAGCACAAAAATATTTGTTTTTTAGTCAAAAATTTAAATAAAAGTTCCCAATAATTAAAAAAATTTGCTTAAAAATTCTATTTGCATCGATTTTAAAAGTTCCAAAACTAACAAACTTTTTATATCGTTTGCAATTGATATTTTTTTGAAATTCCTTACTGTCTTTTCTGTGTATACATATCTCTTTTTCCAGCTTTCCCTTCCAAGTCGCAGCATTCATCATCATCTCCCTTGCTCGCTCGCTCTCTTCAAACGAGCTCGAATAAAATTAATTATTTTGTCAGTTGATATGGCAACGCTGCCCCCGCATTTCACATTTCTTTTTTGCTGCTGATGTTTTTTTTATTTGATTTTTATTTTTTTATTGGTGGCACCCGCAAAAGCCGCAGCCACAAGGCCGCCACCTGCCAAAGCCAAAATTGGCATGTTGTGTCAATATAGACGACAGACCGACAGAGAGACAGACAGACAGAGAGGCGGATGCCAGACGACGACAACGATGACATCCATTGAGGGTGACTCTAAGCCCAACTGCACAGATTTACCGAGAAAAAAAGAGAAGAGGTGGAATATAAGCAACGAAGCTTTTGGCATCCTCAGTCATCCCTCAGTCAACGCGTTGTCGCCTGCGGTCATGTTATTTTTTGTCATTTCAACGTTTTCTTTTTTTGTGAATGTGTCAACCGGGAAGAGCTCTGACTCTGACTCTAACTCCGATTCTGATTTCGACTGCCCACACACTTTGAGCAACGCCTTTGAAAAGGACACTTACTTAACCCGCCAGTGCGGGGAAAATAAAACGAGCAGCTCTTCTGGGAATAACAAGTGATCCAAAACAGGGAAACCTTCACTATAATTTGATACATGAAAGTGGTTAAATAATAAGGAGGGTTTTTAATAAAAACATTTTCTATTTACCTTTACATTTTATTATTTATTTCCTCTCTATTTTCTTTGTTATTTGTTCTGAAATGTCTGAGATTTTGTGGTTTTTTGGCTGACATGAACTTATTATTGATTATTGTTTGATTTTATTAGTGATGAAAAATACATCGAAAAAGCTATTTTAAAATTCTTTGACTCGATCATTTTTTGCCTATCACTCCAGAAAATTAATTCGATTGTTCATTTGATTAGAATGTCAATTTGCTTGAAAATCTGTTGATTTTTGGCAAATCATTGCGGACGGCAGTCCGCGCTAGTGACGAAAGCAGCACGAAGGGCGCGACTATGACTGTCCGATAATGAATACCACAAATTGATATTATAAACCCTTTTTATTTTAATTTAATAAAATTTTTCGACACATTTTTTGATACTTTAAAGCAACCAATATTGTTTTCAGAAACACTGACAAATGTTTCTTAATTGAAATTAAGTTATTACAGAAATTTAGATCATGCCCTCATTAAATTAATGCACTGAAAAGTATGCTTTAAAAATATTGTTCTTATAATATTGAGCTGAACTTTACTTGTGTATGGATTTATTATTTTATATGGCAAACGAATCATAATATGAATTAAGAACTGCATTCTTTTATAAAAAGAAATTCATGCAATTCTTGTACACAGCAAACCTTAATTACGACTCCAAAGCGATTCGTAATAAAATCAAAACAAACAGCGATTGCCACCCTAAAGATGAGAGCTATAAATACCCATACACACACACACGCACACATATATTGATATGCATATTTGCATGTGTGGGAGTGGGAGTGGGTGTGTGTGTGTGTGTGTGTGTGTGTAGGTTGCCAATGGCACAACAAACCAACCACAGTTTTCCAAACAATTACAGACAAATTGCGTTGAAATGAAATTTTGCAAACGTTCCGCTGTTCGATTTTTTTGCCATTTGTTGGCAACATTTTTATGACTATTTTTTTGGACACAAAAAACCCGAAAAAAAATTGTTTCATTACAATTGCTCAGCAGAGTGAAGAGAGAGTGAGAGAGAAGGGGGAGAAATAAAAAGCGACGCACAAAAAGAATGCAACGCAAAATTGCGGCGCTGCTAAATGCAGAACAAAGCAAAAGCGACAGTCAAAAAAAAAAGAAAGAAAAAGGAAAAGCGACAACTGCAGCAGACAAAGATTAAATGAACGCTAAACTGCCAAGTTAAAAAAAGAGCACTTTACAGACGAGAACAGACAGAAGACAGACACACATATGTACACTCAAAGAAAATTATAAGCATTATTTAAGAACTCGCCTTTGTCTTAAAATTAATATTTGAAATATTAAGAAAAAAAAAGTTAAAAGTTTTTTTTAAGAAATATAATTTTTGAAATATGCAAAGAATATTTTATATGTGTGCTTTTTTGTATATAAATAGTTTTAAATATTAAATTAAATAAATGTAATATTAAATTTTGTGAGTTGAACTTTTTCTAAGAAATTAAGAAAAACAAACAAAACATTACAAAATTCTATATACACAATTTTAAATAATTTAAATATTGGCTTATAACTTTAAAAAATATTTAGAAAATATATTTTTACAAAATATATAAATTTTTTAAGCTCTGCTTTATAAAAAGAGAAAATAACTATATTTTTTTAAGAAAAACAAAACATTTTTAAGAAATTATTTATCTAAAAATATAGGTTAATATTTTGATTTTTGTGTAATAAGTACTGGTTAATTGTTTTGCTGAGTGTATGTATCGCATCGTGTGTGGATGCTGTCTTGCATATGTGCTAATCTCTGACGTTGATTTTTTGTTGCAGCTTTTAGGCGCAAACGTTTATTGCATTTAGTTTTCATTTTCGTGGCGAGTGTGTGAGAGAAAACTCAAACAGACCCAAAAAACTGAAAAACAGCTAAACGAGAAATTGCACTTGCTGTTGGTTTGGATGGGCGTGGTGGGGGGGGGGGGGCGGTATGAAGTGGAGTAGGCGCTGCATAAATGAATAAAAATGACGACTTATATTTGCACATGCTGAAAATTTAAGCGGTTTTAAACGCAATTGTTATAAATAAACACAACAAAAAAGTAACAAATTTCATTTCTGCAACGTTTTTGTTTGAGTTAAATTGTGTGCAAGTTTATCAAGTTTTTTATTTTTTTTGCATTTTTGGGGCAGCTCGTTGGCGGGGCAAATAAGAAAATTTACAGCACTTGTGCAAACTCACACACACACTCAAACACACATACTCACATATGCACAGACAGACGCAATTGAATGCAATTTTGCATGGTATATTAAAAATTTTTTTGCTTTTCGCCAAGTTCTTTTTTTTTCTTTGCTGCTCCTCCACATTTTTTTTTTCATTTTTTTTTTTGGGTGCCAATTGTGTGTGTTACATTTCCTGGGGTGGCAGTAAACTTCTGTTGGTGTCTGTGTTGCACTTTTTATTTTATTATGCGCACATTATGCTGCCAGCAACAATAACAATGAAAACCGTTTTTAATGAAATTTTTGAACAAGTTTTTCGAATGCAAAAAAATCTCAAATGTCTGTGTTGTCAGTGTGTGTTGTCAGTGTGTGTGTGAGCAATAAACGAGCTGAAAACAAAACGTTTATGATGAGTCCTGATGAGTCTCATCAACATCAACATCATCATCAGAAATTCATTTTGCACTTTTCGTAGTGTGTGAATTGATTTCTCAATTGTCCATTTGCCAATCTGGCAATCTGTCAATACTTCTCAACTATATAATTTTCACAGAAAATTTCTTATCCTCAAGTTGCTGAGGAAAACTGAGAGGAAAACGGAGACAGAGCGGCTTTTCCTGGGGCACGCTTCACACACGCCTGCTCACAAAAGGTGTGTGATTACAATTGTTGTTTGTTCTCAAGCAGAGGCGTGGCACGCCCACACACACATACAGAGACACTCATATGTAGAAAAAGAATCGCCATCAAAAGGGCAAAAGTGCAAAAAGGACGAGTCTCAAGCGCCTTATTGTCCTTCTTGTTTGTTTATTTGTTTGTTTGGCTACACATATTTTTGCATATTTCTCAAGTCCTTTTGTGTTAGCCAAAAAAATAACAGAAACCGGTAGCCATTTGACCATTTTGGCCATTGTTCGGGGTGCACAATTTTTATGTAATTCAAGTGCACAACAATGGCACAGGTAATTCCCCCGAATTCCTTTCACACATCAGGACTCAGGACTCAGAACTCTTCGTTCACATGTGCCGACGACAGGACACGTTAGTCCTGACTCCTGGTCCTGCCTTGCCTTGGTTTGAACCACAAAGCTGACCAATCTGGCCATAATTACCAAGAACTATTTGTCGGCAAAGGCTTTCAAGTGAGCAGCAGCTCATGTGGCCTATTTAGCGCTTATCTTGGCCCAAAAACTGTGAAACTGCATTCACATGTGTGCTCTAATTTGGCCATCAAGAGGTGTCAATTTGCATATGCAGCATATGCGAATTGTTTACTCAGAAATACTTTACTGAGCAGTAGCAAAATCTGTGTTTCATTTCGCATTTGTTCCCAATTGTATCTTGATCTTGCAAGTGTCTAAAGCTGAACAACATCCGCTCTAAAACTCTATCTTTTATTCTGTTCATATTTTGTTTCCAATTGTGTGGTTTCTATAAATTTGATGAAGAATAAAATAAATTTATAAATTATATATTTTTTATTGAATTTTGATTTTCTAATTTTTGCTTAGTTTAATTTACTTTAAATTTATTTAATTATAATTTTTAGTATCATTTCATTGTCTATAACTAATTTGTTGATACATATCTTTATTTAAGTTATGTGTAAACATATATTTTGTTTATTTTATATTATTAGTTACAATTGATTTCATTATTAGCTATATAATTTCATTTTTATATCAATTTAATCTCATTTTTTCTATTTTCTTAAATCTAAATTCATTCCAGTTTTTAGTAGGATTTTTTTTTCTATAATTTAATTTTTAATAAAATGTTTTAAGAGGTTTACAAAGCTAATTTTTAATTGTATTATTAATATTTATTGATTTTTTTTAATGATTATGTTTTTAATGATTATTATTTAAATGATTAATTTTGTAAATTATTTTCATACAGATTTTATAAATTTAAAAGATTACTTAAATGATTAATTTTATAATTAATTTTCATACAGATTTTATAAATTTAAAAGATTACTTAGATTTTCTGTATAAAAATACTTAAAATATTTGAGTTAAAAATCAATTATTTTATTAAATAAACAAAATATTTTTTCGAATATAATATTTTTAATTGTTTCTTATCCTACATAAAATATTTTTGTATTTTCCCACATTAAAAGAATATTTTATTTAAATAGTTAACTGTATTTTTATATTATTTTATAATTTAAAAATAATATGTTGAAGTCCTAAACTCATATGTGTTTTATTTGAACACATAAAGAGGTGTCGCTTTCACAGCATATGTGTGCTGTTTACTTGGAAATAAGATATATCTAAGTCTCTATCTCTTCCTCCAAATTGTCTCTTGATCTTGCACGTGTGCCGTACGCGTCTCTTTGTCTGATTTGGCCTGGACTGGATCTTGCCTGGCTTGACTGTACCACATCCGCTCGGTATATAAGTACGTTTTCTATCCTTTTGACCCGCCTTTGGGCATAATAAACGTTTCAATATTGTCAAACCGAAAAATGGCAAGAGACACAACTTGACTAGGATATTTATATGCGGTCTGTGGCAAGACGATGTCGATTTCCCTTTTCCTCGTTTTGGCCAACGGAAGCTTTCATTTAGTGTGCGTTCTCCCTTCTCCACCTCCCTGTCTGTCCATTCCCGCTGTGCCTTGACTGAATATTAAATTATGAAACTAAATGTCAAACAAGCGCTTGGTTTCACTCAACTCACAACTCACAGTTTCTCTAGCCGTGTCCTGTGTCCTGCCCCATTTTGTGTTTGATTACGGCCACAAGCAGCAAAAGGATATTGAATAATTTCATCTCCCATCTCACTATCTTCCTCTCTCTCTCTCTCTCTTTGTGTCTTTCTCTGTCTCTCGTTTGGCCAACAACTTCTCCTTTATTGGTACATATTAAATTCCCCTGCCTATAAATGGCAGCTGCTTGGCCAAAACTATTTCTGATTAGCATTTGAAGCTGCCCCAAACTCTAGACTAAAATCAAATACGGGGTGTTCCTGAATTTGATTAATAAACTAGACATATTTTGATACTTCTTAAAATATTTATTATGTCTTAAAATAAATTCTAATATTTTTTTATTTATTAATTCTAATTTGTTTAGTTTTCTATTATCTTTTTTGTTTTAAAATTTTATTAAACATGATTTTGAAATTTAGTTTTCTTTGATCGACTGCGCTTAGTAATAAATAAGACAAATTTATTTATCAAATTTATCAGCTATAAAACTAAATTTATGCGGACTAATTACAATAAGATATTCGATCGATTGGCACTAAAATAAAATTTATGTTTAAAAATATTAAATATTTTAAATTTCAAATAAATATGTTTGACCAAAAAAATAAATTCTAATTTAAAGTTATATAATATTTTATAAACTACATAAATCGATGTATTTTAATGGTCTTATCTTTATTTAACTAGTATAATAAACTTGTATTTAATTTCATGGCTTTTTATTTTTAAATAAATTTTAATTTTGCAGTTTATGACTCCGTAATATTTGCTTTAAATGTGATTCATTATACTTTTTAGTACTATTTCATATAATTTAATATTTGTTATTTTTTTATATATATAGTATTTATATACATAATATATATTCATTTTTAATAACATTTTATTTTCTGTAATTAAATAATTGATTTAATATTTTCAGTGATCTACTAAATTAAATCATAGTTAATATGTTTTAAGCAGATATTCTTATTTTATATATTTCTGTTGCTTTTCTTTATTGTTTAACTTTGTAATTAAGAAGTCAATTGCAAGTCTTGTTACAATGTCAGCGACAGCTTCAATACAAAAATATCCAAATCTTAAACCGTTTGCTCAAAAGTCAAAGGCAAAAAATGGTAAATTGAAAACCCCATGCGCCCTGTAATGAACCCTCTAAACTCCAGCAATAACAATAACAACACCAGCAACAAACAACAACAACAATTCAACCAACACCAAAAGTCGCCCAAGAAACTCAACTGGGATTTCAACTCAACATCCGGCAGACAATAGAACGGCAGACATTAAGTAGACGAAAAGTTTTTAGTTGGATTATATTTTGGTGAAAGGAGGGGTAAACGGGGGAGTAGAGGAGGTGGCAGTGTACACACACACACACACACACACACATATATACACACAAACTCTCAGAGTAAAATTCGTTTTATTACTTTGATATATTAGATTTAATGGTTAAGAAAAATGTTGCCAGCAGCAGAAGCAGCAGCATCTCACACACAGATACACACCCACACATACACAGAGAGAAAATATCAGGTATTTCGTATTTAAAACGCCACATTTTCAACTTGATTGCCAACTAAAATTGCAATTGCTTAAATCAATTAATTCGATATTATTTGAATTACAATATTTTAAGTAAAAAATTTAAGTTTATTAGTATTTTTAAACTTAAAAATTACGTGTACTTTCAAGCGTACTTGATTTAAGTACAATTCCAACATGATTCAAGTGCTTTTCATTCTGGAACTGAGCACAAAAACTGCAGAATTAAACTAAAATCGAATAAACTTGATTTCCATGCATAAAATATTCTTAAAATATTTAAAGAAATTAAAACATAAATAAAAAAAATGAATAAATAAATAAATGAATAAATAAATAAACAATTAAATAAATAAATAAATGAATAAATAAAAAAATGAATGAATAAGTAAATAAATAAATAATAAAATAAATAAAAAAAATAAATAAATAAAACAATCCAGAACCATTTGGGAATTCTAAGCCAGCTAACGATAAAAAGATACTGCAATAAAGGAACTTGATTTAAGATTTAACAAGCTTATCCTATGAGTCGAAACTAAGATCCGAATTTATATTAAGCATTTTTGGTACTCATTTCTAGTAATTTTAGAGTTAACTTAATTCAAGATTCGTTGTTTTTATATCAATTTTATAAGTAATAGGTTAAAGAATTTTTAATGGTTATCTTTAATATTTCGGATTTATTCTAACTTATTTTTAGTAAAGCTTTTTTTTCTCTGTGAACACACACACACAGAGAGCGACTTAGGAAGTCAGCCCCCCACCCCCAGGCACACCCCTAGCTATTGTTGTAGTGGGTGTTGTGGGTCGTCGTCGTCGTCGTCATCGTCGTCATCGTCGTCGTCGCAGTTAACCTTATTAAAAGGTGAACACAGTCATGGCACCAGAGAGAATTGCCACAATGTGTTTACACGCAGCTCAGCGGGCTGAGAGTTGAGAATGGGGCTAAGAGTTGGGGCAGGGGGTTGATAAGGTGGCCAACACGATAATGACCTCGTTGCTCAGTGCGTGTGTATATGTGTGTATGTGTGTGCACAACAACTTGCAAACAACCAATGACAGTTCAACTGAAAAGCGCATGTCCAAAGAGAGTGAATTTTGAATCAGGGTTGGGGGTTAAATCACAGTCCCCACACACAAGAGGTACAGAAAAGGCAGGGGAATGTGGAAGGGGCAGGTTCAGCACATTGATGTGCTAATTTAGAAATTACATTGAAGTGCAGCCTTCAATGAGTTTGAGTTTGACTTTGATTCAATTTGTCATTTCACACTTGCGATAAATGGCTTTTGAGTTGATGTTGCCATGCCACAAAGTGGCAACTGTCAAGTGCTTCTGGCCAATTTAGCTCTGTTAACATAGAATTTATCTATTTAATTATTTAATAATTTATTTATTTTGTTTTTTGCTGTCAACTATTGAAAGTCGAGCAAATTGTAATGTGGTTAGTATAGTTAAAAATAAAAAAATATGTAAAAACGATCATCATATTAAATTTAAAGTTTAAATTAAAATAAATATTGAATATTTAAATTTAAAATATATTAAATTTTCCTTATTCTTACGCTTATTCATTTATTTGTTGCCGTTTCTGTTTAACCTTAAGCAGTTGATACAATTTAAATTTCATATTCTTATATTATATATTATTATTATTATGCTTAAAAATAATTCATGTTCATTTAAATCACTGTAAATATCAGTTCACGCTAGTGATAAATAAGATTAAAATGCAAAAAAAATATATGTTTGATATTAAGAAATTCAATTTTCTTACAATCTTTTTCAAATTTAATTTTTAAGACTAATTTATTTTAATTAATTTGAATATTAAATACATAAAAAACTTGAAACGAAAATAAGAAATTAAATTGAAGATCGAAGGTTTAAAATTTGAAAATAAAAATTTAACTAAATTAAATTTAATTATTGTCAACTTTAAACTGTTGAAAAAATAAGAATAAATTTAAAATCACATCTTTAGATATAAATATATCGTAATTAAAAATTCAATAAATTAAAAATTAAATCTAAGTATAAAGTGAAATAAATAAATATTTAGATTAAAATGTAGATCACCGACTTAAGCTCAATTAGCAGGCAAATTGATCAAGGCCTTGTTATCCCTATTTTTGATGCATGATAAAGAACAAGGATAATGGCTAATGGATTGTTGGCTAAGTGCGCTGCATGAATCGGCATAAAATCGAGATTTCTCTGCGAAGCTGCATTACGTCTAGATCGAAGATTAGGCCTGGTCGAAACGGGTCCCAGGTAGGCGCTCGCAGGGCCAGCAACTAAGTCCTTAAGGCTCCTTGAGGATTCTCAATTCTCAATTCTGTGTTCAGCTCTAAATTAAACGAATGTGCAATCGGATTTCTGAATGAAATCGCGTCCTATGAAAATATGATTAAGCGCCTCGGTTTATGCTAATCACACGGCACACGGCCTAAGCTTGCACAGTGTCCTTGCACAGTGTCCTCGCACAGTGTCCTGTGTGTGTGAAGTGTGGCGTCACACATCTGGCATCTCTTAATGAGTTTGGTCAACGCTACTTGTTCTCAGTTCCCGGGAAAGTCCGCTTTTCTTGTGTCCTGCGTTGTCCTGCGAGGTGCCGCATTGTCCTGTTTTTGGCTTTGGCTTTCTTCACCTTTTGTTTTGGCCAAATTAAACGGTCTCTGTAGCCGGCGTTTCAGCCACGATTTTCAGGACATCCATTGTGCGTTTTTCTGGAATCACTCGAATATTGTAAATATGCCACTTTTCGGCACTGTTATTCTTTGTTATTATGCAACCTGTTGTTGTTGTTTTTGTTGCTCTTCTTCTTCTTGCACTTGTTAGTATTGCATAAGGCCAAAAGCTGGCTTGCAGCAGAGTTGTTCTAAGCCAGGCTCAATGCAATCCCTGTGGCTGTCGAGGCGAGTGGAGAGGCCAAAAGAGGCTGCTTAAACTAATGCCCAGGTTGAGATACTTTGATGAGAAGCTCAGATTAAATATAAGTAAACTTGCTTATATAATTTTTATTTAGACTTGAACTTAAATTGAAAAACATTAGTTCATTTAAATTACGAAATACATTTTAAAGCAATCTGTAAACTTAATTTGTATCCGAAATTTGGCTTCATTTACTTTTATGCAGTTGTTAAGAAAAGGTAACAATTTTTTTTAAATTTTTGTGAATATTCTTTACAAGCGAATATAGATTTTAAAATTAAATTTAATGTACAAGTATAAAAATATATTTTTGTTTTCAAAGTAAGTTTGCTAAACTTATTTTTAGACATATTTTAAGTTTAATCAAATTCTTTTAATATATCGTCTTTTTTTGCGTCAAAAAAATGTAGTATTTATTTTTAATTTATCTGTTTGTTCAGTTTTGAATTGAAATTTAATTGTTGTTTCAAAAATTTTGTAAATACTGTCAAATTCTAGTTATACATTATTATTTTACATGTAATAATTTAACAGTTATTTGGAATTTTTATGCAATTTTTTTTAAAGCAACAGCACTTAAAATTTTTTAAAATAATTTTTTGTTCTTTCGAATATTTTTTATTATTTTTGAATAGTGAAAAAAATTAAATAATGAATAAATATTTACAAAAATTAAGATAAGTATTCAATTAAATATTTCTATATCTCTATTGAAAATCTGATATTTTTTTTAATTTTTTCTTTTGAATATTTAATGCTATAATTATAATAAATTGTTTTGATAAACAGCTGATTTATTTGAATTATTTAGGTAGAAATACTTGTGCATTTTGGTTCCGCAATCCTTTAGGCTTAGGTATCTGGTCTGTAACTGAGTAGCTTCAGTTTCAAACCGCGGCAGATCGGTTTAATCAATGAATCCGTGTGGTAACAGGTAAATAAACCCGTTGGCCAACTTGGAACTTGGCTAAGTAAAGGGGATTGAGCTCATTGAGCATTTGGATTTTGGATTGTTCAATGAATTGGAATACTGGGCTCAATTCTTCTTGAGCTCGTGCAGATCATAAAATTTGAGGTAGAAGAAGAAGCAGAAGAAGAAGACAGAGGTGGGCATAAAAAAGCGGAAATCATAAATGAGCTATAAATGGCCGAGAAGAGACCAGGTAAGAAAAGGTAGGAGCCAAAAACTGTTTTTTGATTTGTTGATGAGTCGAGAGAGTGAAAAAGGGAGGGAGGTAAAAAGAGAGAGGGAGAGGGAGTTAAAGAGAGAGAGGGTAAATATAGTGAGCTCAGTTTTAATGAGTGAAATTTATGAAATAAATAAAATTAATCAGCAAACATAGTTGCAGTGCTTAAATAGACAGAAAAGTGGACTTAAAAGGGGAAGAGACAGAAAGAGAGAGTGAGTGAGTGAGAGTGTGCAAAGAGAGCGCATAAGTGTGTGAGCGAGAGAGAGAGTGAGAGAGAGAGACTCTACCTGTACCACAAACAACCCAAATGTCAGTGAATAAAACAACCCTTGTGCGCAAGCGAGACGGCAAATGACGGCGACAGGACATGCGGCAAGGATAAGAGGCAACAAGAACAGCAACAACAACCACAAAAGTCTCGCCCATTTCACTTGCCAGGGGGAAAAGGAAAAAAACGCCTCTGCGACGTATTTAATGCGAATGTCGAGCAGTTACCGAGCTCAGTTCTCAGTCGGTGGTTGTTGCTTCTTGGTTGTCGGTTGTTCAACGCACACGAGCAACGTACGTGTCAATTGCCCAGCTCAAATATTACAGCCGTAAAAGTTATTAACCGTAACCAAAAATAAATAAATAAAATTACCAACAAATATAAATATTAACCATTTTTGTGCGTGCGTTTTTCAGTGCTAACAATCAAGTCAATAACAACAATAATAATTAAAACACAAATTAAACCTCAGTTTAATTCTCACTCATTAATTATTGATAAGTGTTAACGTGTCATGCGAATTGCCAACTTTTGTTTATAGTCAAGCTATACTTTAAGTTGTTCTTCGGCTGCTTTGAAATGATGACAACAACACCACATGCCACAATTATAATGCCACCCACAACAATAATGCGTCCAGTTCAAGTTCAGGAAAGTCCCGTGTCGCGTCCCCGCGCCGTCTACAGCATCGATCAGATCCTGGGCAATCAGCATCAATCAAAACGCAGCGGTAAGTCAATCAACTTATACACGATTGATCATCTGATCAAGTTGCAAAATTCACTTGCGAATTGCCGTCGGCATACTTCAAGTTATATTAATTTTTTGAGCTGAAATCAATTTATTCAAAATATACAATAAATAAATAAAAGAAATCTCAACTGTATTTAGCATTTATTTCGTAAATAGTTCACTAAATATTAGCTCAACTTGAACTTTATATAAACATTCTTAACATTTCTTTAATAGTTAAAAGTAAGTTCCTATTCTTTAATAGAATAATGCTTATAAAAATGGCTAAATGATGTATACAATAAAATCAAACTCAGCACCATAAAATATACTTTTGAATTAAAGTAAATATCATGTTCACTTCAGCCATAAATAGAAACTACAATCTTTGGCTTATATTTTAATTTATAAAAGTAAATGAATATCGTATTCTCTTTATAATTATAGGATAGTACTTATAAAGAAGGCATAATATACAATTAAATTTAACTCAGCTCCATAGAATATACCTATAAATAAATAAATATATTCACTTCAGTTATAAATAGAAATTATAAATTAAATTCAGCTCTATAAACACTTTTAAACTAAATAAATATCGAATTCACTTCAGCTACAAATAGAAACTACAATTTTTTTTTTAAATGTCAACTTATCAAAGTAAATGAATATCGTATTAACTTTATGAGTATAGAATAATACTTCTAATTATGGCATATTTTACAATTAAATTTAATTCAAATCCATAAAATACACTTATGAATTAAATAAATATCAAAAACTACATAACTTTGCTTTACTTATCAAAGTAATTAATATCGTATTCACTTAAATATAACTTTAAATAATATAAATTTCAATGAATTTAATTTTAACAATACTTTAGATTTAATCAAACCTATTTTTTTTGAAAAGAATTCAAAGAAATATTATTGGTAACTAACATTAAGTTAAAGTAAAATTGGAAAATTGGACAAATTTTAGGTAACTTTTGTTTTGCAATGAATTTAGAAATCAAATCAATAACATAGTGACATTATGTTTAATAACCGATCAAGTTTAGCCAAAGTTATTGAAAAAGGTATTGAAAATATCAGAGTTAATCGAAAAAAATAAAGTTTTAGAAACAATTAAGAAGTCAAAATAAGTATGATCAATAAGTTTAAAAAATGATGGGATCTATTTTTTTTTCCATCACAATCTTTTATAGATTCGTATGCAGAATTTAAATTGTGCTCTCACTCAAAAGATTCATTTAAAAAATGCCAAATCCCAAATCAAGTTCAAAAACAAACATTTGAATTGAGACATACTTGCTGAAAACCACATCAAAGGTGCAAGTTTTAAGGCAGGGGCAAGAGGAATGTGGCAAGAGGAATGTGGAAGTGTCTTCGTCGCATGCAAATGAGCTCGAAAACATGTCCATAGTTTTTGGAGTATCTGCATAAACTGTGCCTGCTGTCCTGACTCCATTTCATTGCCCTGAACTGAAAGGGGGCGTTGCGTTGTGTGTTGGGCATCATGTTGTGGGCGTGGCCCATTGATGGCCCGCTGTGTGAAAACTGAGAGCTAAAAAAATATATAACAGAACAGAAAAGTAACTAAAGCAAATCAAAACATATCACGAAACGAAACGCAATGCGATATCCTGATATCCTGCAGGATAATAATGAGACGCTTGGGCATCATTAAAATCATTAGACCCATAATTAGATTGAGATTGACATTCATTGGGCACATGAACCGAGCACCCAAAGCTGTTACAAAATTGTGACAACGTGCGGCACCGCAGGACACTTTTTGCGGAGGATATTCACGATATTCAGCGCGGCAATTTTCATGCTCAATCGTCCTGCGCGTATCCTGCGTAATTTGATGCCTTTGCCCGAAAATTACCTTTTTCGCCACAACAAGCGAACAAGCTGCAAAAATGTTACACACAGTAAAGCGATAAGGATAACAACAGGATTCTTGGTCCTGGCAATAGCCCGCTGTGAGCTGTGCATGTGTGTGTGTGTGTACTGTATTGTGAATATTATTAATTTGAGGTTCATTAAAATTTGATTACATGTTTAGCTTGAAAAAGTTGCTCAAAGGGCGTGTGAAAGAAGGGGAAAGGATGAAAGAAATCCATTTCAAATCCTTTTGCAACAAAAGGGTTGTTCAAATACTTATGCTCATAACTGTAGCTTTAATAATAAAAAAAGCGACTGCAATTTAAAGTTAACAAATTTCGCTGCTTATAATTATTTGTTATTGATTGCCAAATCAAATTGCGTGGCACTTACACACACACACACACACACGCACACACATATATATTCAAAGTGCACTTGAAAGCTTTAAACGTTTAAAAAATGGGGGTTAGCTGGCATTCAATCAGGATATTACTACTTCAGTTACAATTGAATGGATTTTGGATTTCGGTTTGGTTTGGTTTTTTTCGCAGCTGCCGAAAAAACACTTTTCACTTTTCACTTTTAGCGCAACTTTATTTGCCATTTTATTTGATTCGATTTATTTTTGTTATAAACTTTGAAGCATTTGAAAGCGCATAAAAAGGGCATCTTGACTTTTTTAGCAGGCTGGCTAAATTTACAATATATTTTATTTAAAAATAATAATTAATTTTCTTGTTTTTTTTTTAATTTTTGTTTAATACAAAATTTTTCTGAATAGAAATAAGGAGATTTCTTGGGCCAAACTATTTTTAAAATCAATTTTACAAACAACTAATAAAGTCTCTATTACAAATTAATTTTTTTTATTTTATTTTTTAAAGTAAGTTAATTTAAATTTATGTTAAAACAATTAAATTATTAAAATTAAAAGAGGAACACGGTTCTTAAATTTTGTCAATTTCAAATTCGATATATCGGTGTTTTTCAAATGCTGGTGATTAAGTTTTTAGACATATTTTCAGAGTCACATGAATTTTCAAACCTAAATTAACAAATAATTTTAATAAAATTAAATATTTTCTACAAAAAAAAATTTATTTAAAATAATAAATATATTTAAAATAAATATTTAAAATAAATCCAATCAAAACAAATTTCATGACTTTTTATTTAGTTTATAAATGAGTTGAATTTAGCTTTGTAAATTTGTGTCTTCTACGAATTTTCACTCAAATATTAAGACATTGAAAAGCAAAGTAGAAACTGCAGCTAATTTATTTGCTTTTCTTTTCTAATTGAATAGATACGCCCAATGAGGTGTTAATAACGCATTCGCATCACATTCATCATTTGCAACATCAGCAACATCAGCAGCAACAACACCAGCAACAACACCAGCAACAACACCAGCAACAACATCAGCAACATCAGCAACAACAACACCAGCAGCAACAACAACAACAACAAATGGTTGCCAAAAGGGAAGATTCACCGACGAATACGGAAAGCGGTTTGGATGTCGATAATGACGATGAACTCTCGTCGAGTCTGAATAATGGCCATGATCTGGGCGATATGGAGAGACCGCGTAAAGTTCGTCGGTAAGTCGCATTTGTTGTTTGCCAAATCCGCTTAGCAGCTAAATACAAATAAATATATATGTATCTTACCCTCTTATGCCCATGGTATCTCACAGATCGCGCACAACTTTTACAACATTTCAATTGCATCAATTGGAGCGCGCATTTGAGAAGACACAATATCCGGATGTTTTCACAAGGGAGGATCTGGCAATGCGTTTGGATCTGAGCGAAGCACGCGTGCAGGTAATTTACCAGATACATAGATTTGTAATCGACAAGCAATTAAGTTGTGATTATGCCCTTGATTATATAATTATGAGCGACTTACGGCGGCAGGTGAGCGTGCAAAGTTAAGCGGCTTAAAAGACTGCAATCTATGGACTAAATATAAAAATTATAATTGGCCAAGTTGTGTTACATTTTCATACAACAAATGGGCAGCAAATGCGCGCGCGTTTTTAGACGCGCACAGAACGCGCGCGCACACAAAATGCAAAATCAAAAATCTCGTAACAATCAAAAGGACTTAATTTGTAAATAGTCTTTTAAACACTTAGCGAACTGTTTGTATACAAAAAAGGGGACATCTATTTAGTTGTTGTTGGGGGTTGTTGCTGCGCATTAAGGGTGGCAAAAGGACATTAGATATTGTGATTTTCCAAATGATTAAATTGTCAGAGGGGAGAGAGTTGCATCATTTGGTTGGTGTTGGTATTTTTATTAACTCTCTACAGTTTTTTTTTGGGTAAACAATTAAAGTGGCTTTGCTTAACACACGACTACACAACATGTAATTGGTCCTTCGTGCCGCGTCCTTCGATCCTAGCACAATTCGATTTCAGTTGAAATGCTTTCAAGCACTTGAGCATCTTTTTTTCTGTCTATCTTTTTGATTGTTGACAGATACAGATACAAATACAATGACAACAAAATGTAAAACAACTTGACCTAAGCGCTCTCTGCACTCACTGAGGGATTACGACTCGTCCTGCGTCCTTCCCTTTTCCCTTCCCTTTGCATCTACTTTTTCCCTTGCGAAATTGGCCGTTTCACGGTTCTCTGTATCCGTTGGCAGATTAAGCGTAATTGGTCATTGATTCACATACGTTTTATATGCCATAAAAACTCAGACTACTTCAATAGTAACAGATTTAGAGCGTTTGCTTTTTTTTTTGCTTTGTATCTATCAGATACATTTTTTATCCGTCTCGCCAAAGGGGTTGATGAACGTGCAATTATTTTTGGATTTGCATGGCGCAAAACAAACAACAAGAACAATTTCCCAAAAAATAAAAAAATTCAAATTTCACTTGAAAACATTTTTTGCTATTGAAAATACTTGTGCTTTTATATTTAAGCTCATTTCGCGTAACAAATCAGTTTGATAATGCTTTTAAGTCATTTTTACCCGTCAAATATAAATAATTGAATGCATTAGATTTAAAAAAATTTATATTTATCAACTTTTTATAAAGCAAAAGTATATTTATTCCAAAATTAATTTCATTTAAGTTTACTAAGCCACAAATAAAATATTTAATTTTTAAATATATATAGCAACAGATTAATGACAAAATTTGAATGTAAATATTTAAATAGTTAATTTTTACTTAATTTTGTAATATTGGTTTTACTTGGTTGTGTAAGATTTAAATTTGATTTAAAAAATGTAATACATATAAATATTTATTGAAAGATTTTCAAATATTATCAATTAATTACAAAGCAAAAGTATATATTTTTAAAAGTTTAATTTAATTTTGGTTTATTTTAAAACATGCTTTAAAGTCATTTTTTCCTTTTTATATAAATTGAATGTAAGCTTATTTTTAATAGATTTAAAAAAATTATATTGTCATTTAATTTCAAAGGGGAAAGTATATTTTTTCCAACTCTTAATTTTAACTTACTTTGCGATTTGTATTTCTGTGATTTGAATTTAGAACTTTGAATTTGCGACAGTTTGTGGCATTGCTTTTGTGTCATACTGACAATTTAATCGCACATGTGTGATAAAAATGCTGTGCGGATATCCGTAAATTCAACTTTTACGTTCCGGCCATGAATGAAGCAGGAGGCGGAGAATGGTTTAAGTTGTTGGCCAAAGCCAAAGCTAAAGCATTATAATTGCGCTACTTACAATTAAAATGCTCACAAAATCCCAAGGGTTGATAAAGTCAGCGACGAGGGAGGGGCAAGGGGGGTGTGGCACACACACACACACACACACACACACAGACATGGGACAAATAATTGGCAGCAATTATAGCAAGGAAATCGTTGCTAATTTACGACTCGCTTCGTTGCACGCATTGTTGTTGCAATGTTAAATGGGGAAAATGAGGCAAAATACAGGGTGTCTATAATTGCACAACTCTTCTTCTTGGCCAGTTTTGTCAAGTGATTTCAATTTACAAACAATTAATTTTCCTTAATATGCGTCGAAGAAGACTTTGCAGAAGAGACACGGCACTTTGGCTCGTCAATTTTCCGGCTGAGTCCTGAGCACGGAAGTGTTTTTAACCCACGCCCACAAATTGCCCACAAGCTGCAACAACCCCCGTTCCGTGTGTTTTTTTGGGGGGACAAGTGTCGAAAAATGCATAAGTCACCAACCACCGACAATTCAACAATACAAAACTCTGCCTCACTCTCAGTCTCAGTTTCTCAGTCTCTCAGTCTGTGTGGCAAATCAGAGTTGCACACTTCCGATTGGATGCCATTGTATTTTCTCTTCGACTCTTCGACTCCAACTCCAACTTGATCAAAGTTCATAGATTGGGCAATTAGAAAGGACCTTAGAGTCCTTCGAGTCCATTTGCATACGCAACAACGCAACTGTTACTCATTCTGCAAAATTTTCCACTTCTTCATCATCTTCTTCTTGGCATTGCAGGTCTGGTTCCAGAATCGACGCGCCAAATGGCGTAAACGTGAGAAGTTTATGAATCAGGACAAGGCGGGTTACCTGCTGCCCGATCAAGGTGAGTGTCTCCAAATCCAAATCCAACTACAATCCAAAGTCCAAGTTGTCAAATTAGCAAATTACGTGTGTCACATAATTGAATTCATGTATGACACGCTGTGGCACAGTGGGCATGGACTGTCAAACATAGCTTAGACAAATTTATATTTTTGGAAAATAATAACTTTTTTCACCTATAAATGAGTAAAAGGTTAAAATATTATTCAAAAATATTGAACACTATTCAAAGTTTTATAATTATTAGAAAACACAAAAAAATGTTGTGATTTTTAACACTGATTAAAAAAGATACCTATTTTTAAGGTGATTCAAGATGAAATTTTGTATTTTTTAACACAAAAACCCAAATTTGAAGAATTTTTAAAGAACTTGAAAGAAATGCCTCAAGATTTAGAAAAAACAATGTACAAATACCAAAAAAAAAATTACCAAAAATACGAAAATTCATATAGTATTCATATACAGTCGATCTTCCATAACTCGAACTTCTATAACTGGAATTTCTCTTTAACTCGAGCTAAATGAGTGGCAGTAAAATTAATAAGCTTAAGAATAAAAACTATATAAGTCGAATAGCTCGAACTTTTTCTTTGGATAATGGGGATGTGAGTTAGGGAAGCTTGACTGTATTTCTGATAAGTTTTCTTATTTTAAAAATAGACATATTTAATTTTAATTAAAACAATAAATACGAAAATTCCAGTAACGAATAATTTTTATCAGTGTAGATTTCAAAAGTTTAATGTAATTTTGTATTGCGAATCAGTTAATTTTTATCTATGCAAATTACAAAAAATTAACATAATTTTTATTTAAAAACTGGTAATTTTTATACGTTTACAAACATTAAAAAAAATATTGAATCTTAAATAATAAAATTTTAATTTCAAAATTTTAAATTTTTTTATAAGCTAACTTGGCAACTTTTCCCACTGTGCTGTGCGTGTGACACGAGTCGAAGTTCGTTTAATCAATAATTATGCCCTCTCTATTCCCTCTCTAGGTCTGCCCGAGTTTCCGCTCGGCATTCCCCTGCCCCCGCACGCACTTCAGGGCCATCCGGCCGCGCTGTCCGCCGAGTTTTGGCCGCCGCACTTCGCGCTGCACCAACACTTCAATCCGGGCCTGTTGCCACAGCAGCTGATGCCGCCGCACTACAAGCTGCCCAACTTCCACACGCTGCTGTCGCAGTACATGGGCCTGAGCAATCTCAACGGCATCTTTGGCGCCGGCGCCGCAGCAGCAGCGGCCGCTGCCTCGGCGGCGGGCTATCCGCAGAACCTGTCGTTGCATCCCTCGTCCGCCCAGGTGAGCCCGCCCTGCAGCAACAGCAGCCCCCGCGAGAGTCCCAATTCGCTGGCTCAGCCGCCGCCACATTCCTTACACGCCACGCCACATGGAGTGGGCACCACGTTGATCTCCTCCGGCGACCTCACGTTGACCTCGACGGCTGCGCAGTCGCCGCGCAGCGCCAACGGCGGCAGCAGCAACGCGTCGACGCCCGTCTCCGTGGTCACCAAGGGCGAAGACTGAAGAAATCCGACTTTATCCGAATTGAAAGTGGACTCGATGTGGTGATAAAATGGACAAGCGAACAGATTGTGTATATACAAATATAAATATATAAATACAATAAAGTACAGTTAGTGTTGCAAGTATATTCACACACACACATTGCATATAGGTAACATTTAATAATTATGTAATAATTAAGCATAATTGTAATAATAATGTAAATTAATTATGAATTAAGCTAAGAAATAAATGAAGACAAACAGAATGGAATGAAATTTTTAATCAAAACTTGGGAAATGGAAAAAGTACAGGGTGACCATTTTAAAAAGAACTTGGGAGGAGATGGAAAATATACAGGGTGAGCATTTTAAAGAGAACTTGGGAGAAGACTTAAAATGTACAGAGTGATCAATGAATGTAAATGGTATTAATATTCATATTCGCGAATGAATTAATAGATTTAAAAAAGTCTCTAAAGACGGATAAACAGTAAGGAATCTTAAAGAAAAAAGGAAAATAATTGTGCCTATTGCCATTCTGATTTACACTTTCGTCAATTATAATTGACAGTTAAATATGATAAATATTAAAGATTAAAAACCTTCACAAGAATTTTTGAACAACAGAAATTGGAAAAAGAATATTTAGGACAGCTTCATTTATTTATTTCGCCAAATTTTCACGATTAAGATAATTTATAAAATAGAGAGAAAATAATAGAACAAAATAATCGTTCATGTAATAACCTTTCTATTTGACGCAACAATTGAAGTTTGTTAAAAGATTTCTAAATATTTTTAGTAAAACATTAATGACAAAGAAGATGTAAATATTTATGTGACTTGTTTTTGTATGATTGCAATTTAAAGCTTGAGCCAAATTAAAAAATTTAATATAATTATTTATTGAAAGATTTTTAAATATTTATATTTATATTTATCAATTAATTATAAAGCAAAAGTATATGTTTCCAAGTTTAATTTAATTTTGGCTTATTTCGGTCATATTTCGTTTATATTTTAACATTCCTATTTGAAGAAACGATTGAAGTAGTTAATTTGCGATTATTAAATTCGTCAAAAAAAATTGACAAAAATGCAGAATGGAATTAACTTGACAATTGGTTATCAAATTCACTTCTTCATTTAACTAGAATCAAATGATGGTAGATAACTAGAATATTTTTATACCAGCGAAAACGAAAATAGGAACAAGGCATTAAGATATTTCCCTTTTTAGTAGTAGTAAATAGATAAGAGAAAAAAGTAATGATATATCTTAATTGAATAGCTGTAAATAAACTGCCAACAAACACTGTTGGACCAGTGTAATATAGACAGATTTAATGCAGTTAATTTCTTTTGGCATCACAATATTTCAAAGTGCCTTTTGTGCTAACAAACAATCACAAACGAAGCGAGAAATTAACAATTCATGAAAAGTAACTCGTAATCTAGAGGGAAACTCGCAGTTATTGTATTTGAGCTGTCGACCTTTTTGTGCATTGCGAGTCAATGGGAATGATCTTGGGCATCAAAGTGAAGGTGAAGTGGCTTTAAGAGTCCCGAGGGGGAATGCGCCTCAATGCCTGCTCATTAAATGAGAGAGAGAGAGAGAGGGAGCGAGAGAAGTTCAAATCGAATAATAATCTTGATATTATGTCAAAATTGCAAGGCACAATTATAACAAAAAAAAATGAAGGAAATGTTGCACAACATGCCGCATACACTGTGCAAAACGGCAGGGGCAGAAGAGGAGTCATCAAGAAGAAGAAGAAATCGCATTGTGTGCCGCAGACAGCAGCGGAAACAGCAGCTCTGAAGGATGTAAGCTAAAGGATTTTGCACAATTTTCAAGTGGTGGTGCACAACAAAAAAAATACAACAAATAAAAAAAGGACCTACCTCGTCACATTATCGTATCGCATCGCATCGCAAGGATCCGCCGCCTTTTGTACTACTATAGTCCTTGCTGTGTCCTGGCCGCATGCAGAGCTAAATGCTATATTGATATCTCGTAATTTGTGCCATAATTACTTTTTAATAATTCCCGTTTGCACCGCAGGACATCGCTTTGTGTGTGTGTGTGTGTAGCGGCCTTAAATTCAATAATCATCAGAAAACATAGTCATAATAACAATAAAAAACTCTCAGCTCCCGGTCAGGGTAACAATTTGATTACACTTAACATTTTGCCAACGTCGCGGGTCAAAATTGAATTCCTTGCACAAATACGAAATCAACATTAACTTGAGCACGAACATCATTATTATGTTCATTATATACTTACAAATGCGCGACTTAACGGATTTGTCACTGAAAGTCGAGTAGCTGCACACACATACATACAAACATACACACATGCACATCCCACTTCCACATTCCGCATAATGTCAGCGTTGTCAAAGGAGCTTTCATAAAACTCATATGCAAAAGCCATTTGCGGGTGGGCAGCAAAAGACATCCAATCTGCCTAGCTAAATGCCCTATCTATTTAAAGTATAAAGACTGCTTAATAAAGTCTAGTCTAAACAGAAGTTTTTTGAGTTTTTGTGGTATTTTTGACAGTTTTCTACTTTTAAAAAAAATATATAATATAATATTAAAAGTTAAA